>JAWWEQ010051438.1:0-74318 GCA_035583055.1 Torymus tubicola | reverse complement strand
ATTTGCACGATCCGCCGTTGTTTACGCAAATACCGATAGCGTACGCTACCTATATTTACATAACAAGAACCCAACAAAAACTATACTACTGCTGCAGCGTATACTCCACCGCTTGTGTATATATATATATATACACGCGCGTGGAGGTATAGCAAAACAAAGCAAACTCCCCCAAAAAGTGAAAATCGTTCTCGACGCGACCGTAAACACGCACCGCATGTATATATACAACATTCGAAACGATTTTCTTTGTGCACTTTTCCATCTCTCAGTCATAGCGTTAGAATTCAAATTTATAGTTCCATAAGCGCGCGCGCGGTGCGAAACTTGCGCCTTACACTACTACCATGCCACCACCACACAAAAGGCATTTTTCAAAGTTTACAAACTTTTTATCTCCCCTCCCACTACGACGACGGATTTCAATGAAACTTCCTCTCTCTCTTGCAATGCAGAGCAACTACCGTCGCTTTACCTCCTTTGACCGCAAGTGTGTCCTGCTGGCTATTGTTCGCACACACACATATACACACACTGGCGTATTCAATATTCCTCTCTCGTGCATCGTATCCAAGCCCCTTATCTCGTTCTTCTTCTTCTGCTACTACTGTCGCTGTGGTCCCCAATGCGCGTAAATTCGTCCTAATCGGGTGCGGATCGGAGTGGAAAAACAAAAGGGAGAGAGAGAGAATACGAGTTGCATTGCATTCGCGGTGGTTATGGTCCCTAAGGCGAGATAAAGCTTCGCGTGTCTTGCCGCGGCGCTCGACTGCGGAAAACGTATTGCCTGTGGTGGTATATATAGTATATATAGTCCGCAGGGAGATTCGCGAATTGGTTATATCGTATACGTATCATTAAAGCTGTGTGGGAGGTTTGGGTTTGGAGACTATGGTTGAGGGATTGACTTTCGTCTCTTGATAACTACGTGTACGGAGCTTTTTCGTGTTACAAAAACCATCTTGTTTTATATTTCTAACGAGTATTTAAATTTGTTTTTTTTTTGTTCCTGAAAAGTAAACCCGATTGAGAAATTTCTAAGGAAGAAGTATGCAAGGGTGTCGGGAAAATAATTTTAAAGTAAAAACTTACCTGTGCTTGCAGCAATCTGCACCAACAGCTGTTTTATATATTGTATTTCACATAAAGTCATATTGCAATAAACATTTAAATGTCTGAAGTTTTTAAAAATCTATATACATATATTGAAATTATAACTCGTAAAAAATAAATTATCCAAGTATAGTATATACAATGTAATTCTGTCAATAAAGTTAAAAAGAAAACCAAAATTTCGTACATAAAAAATAAATAAATTAATCATGATGACGGTAATGGATGTACACAATGAACAACAAAGCCATAATTTGTATAGATTTTATTATAATAATTATATTAAATAATAAGTATTAAAAAGATGTCATGAGTAATCATAATAAATTCACGTAATAATATACAACAATAATAGCCACCTTCTTCTTTCTCTCTCTTTCGTTCACTCTCACTCTCGACACGCATTGAATCATTCCAAGCAACAAATCATCATCATCATCATCATCGGCATACAAAACGCATATGACGCGGGTCAAAAAAAATCAAGCTCTCTCTCCCTTGCGTCGGTTACATATATATATGCTCTGGAATTCTCATGAGTTTTCCAGAAAACGAAATTACGATGCTCCGCGGCCGCGTAAATATTGGACTTGGCAACTTTTCCGCAGCCACGCGCGCGTCCGTGCGCGAAAAAAAGGGAAAAGAAACGTGCGGATGTGTGCTATGGAAAAACGCGGTAGGAAAGAAGAAGAAGAAGAAGAAGTAGAAGTAGAAGAACCTATCGTGGCAAAAATTGCTCGTGCTTTTACCTACTATATATACTCTCTCATTCGTTCGCTTCTCTCTCTCTCTCTCTCTCTCTCTGCACGCGCGGGCTCAAAATTCTCAAGGCCCCCGTGTAGAGCGTATATAAAGTCTACTCTCTGCTTTTTTTTCTGACCCTTTTTCTCGTTCTCTCGTTCGCGTTTACCCTAGAAAACTACTGGTTTGAGCGGAGGCAAATCGATTGCAGTGAAACACTAGTGGTTGTACGTGTGTATATGTGTGTATGTATGTAGGTACGTATACGCGTGTGATCCGCGTATAGAGGAGTGAGTGTGTATATAACACGAGTGTGCATTCGTACAAAGTGACCTGTGGTGCGCTTAATACAAGATTCTTTTTTTTTTTTCATTTTCCTTTTTTTAATCCATTATATTTTCGCCCCCATTTTTTTTCCTTCGCTCGTACTTCTACCGTTCCCAGTGTATGTATAGGTATATATATATATACGCTTTTAATCGCCGATACCACGTTGGTGGCACGCCGCGGTAAAGAATGTGTGTATACAACCCGGCACATGCGAGAGAAGAGACGAGAGTACCGCGACGCGCATTGCCATTGGATCTTTGTTTTGTTTTATTTTACTCCTGTCTGCGTATATGTCTCTCTTCATTCGATTCGTTTGCTTATATTCTCGTACGGATGTATTGTATATATGTACATTTCGCGGTGATGAAATTATTCGGGCGTGTATATACGTATATATATATGGATGCGGTTATTGAAAAAAAAAAGAGAAATTATTCTCCTGGGAGATGAGAGAGAGAGACACGACCGAGAGAGAATTGGGTTTCCCTCGTGATATAAAGCGGATTCGCGCCGATGGCGTAAAAAATATTCGACGCGAATGAAGTTTGTTATGTCGTTATATACCTCCAAAGATGGATAAATGGTTCGATGTACCTTTTAAGTTTACAGCGTAATTTCATCTAATCAAATTGTATTATAGACTTTATAGCTTTTATTTTTAATGAAATTCACTACGACTGAAATGTTTGATCGCGTTGCATCCGTGACGGTAAATTTGCAAAGCTCTTCAGAGCTAGCGTCCAATTTTTTTTAAAATTTTTTTAACAACCGATCTTAATAGCTTTTCCCTCTGAACAACAGTTCGCTGACATCTTTTTAACAAAAAAATAGCTATTCAGCCTCGTGAAAAAAAATATATGATGATAGAGAAAACCGATCAGCGCGAGCAATTAATTTGCGGGAGGAGGGGGAGGTGGAGGAAATAAACGGGATTTTCGGCAAAGCGACGTCGGTCTCTCGTCAACTCACATGGCAAACTAAAAAGCCTTTTCCGGTCCACCAACTATACGCGGATGTGTTATACTCTCAATTCGTTTACACATGATCGTTACGTGCGTAGTTTTTTTGTTTCGCCATACCTGTGCCAGTAGTTATACGCATATAGCATTAGTGAAAAGTAAAACGGAACAAACATTGTCCACTCACATACGTATAAAACATGCGAGCTATTTTTCTTTTTTTATTAGATATATATACCCTTATGATAAATCGCTGAAAAAATCGAAAAAAACGTGTGATTTCTCTGTGCTTGTGTGTGTGTGTAGGTATACGTGATAATAACCCTTGATTTGCTCTGAAAAATATCGAACGCAACGAACACTTTGTTTATATTACCATGTATACGACGATGCATTAAACGGTTTACCCTCTCTCTCTCCCTCTACATATGTATGTAGAGTACACAAAATCATAAAAAATTTGCTTTCCTCACAATTAAGTGGCTCAATTCCTTGTATCGTACTTTTGTATATAGAGTGTAATGTCGAACGTAACGGTTCTGCGGGTATATATTATATTGATGTATACCGATGTACGTATATATGTATATATTGTGCGTGGATGAAAAATACACCTCTATTTACAAGTGTGGAGTTATATATTATTATACGGCAGATTTCGAGTGCCCGGAGATTCGTCATCTCGTGTGTAATATGTATGTATTGAGTCTGTGCGGCGAAAGTATAATATAATGCATCACTATATATCTGCTGTCACTCTTTTTTTCTCTTCGTCAACGTCCTTATTGCATAACAAATGCTCTCTCTCTTCCTCTCTCACACAGTCAAACACTCCTTTGCTCGGTATAATTCGTCCGGTACATCGCTACGATTGGCGATTTACCGCGCGAAATATATATATACAATATATTATAATATATATTTATAGTTATCTACATATATTCTCTACGAAAATTTGCATCTTTCTCTCTCTCTTTCTCGCTTTCTTTTCTTTCTCTCTCTCTTCAAACATTAAATATAATTATCTACTCGTATTATTACTTAATCTTCACGCTCAGGAGACGCGCGCATTATATACTCGTTCGTTCTCTCACACTTTGATTCTCGTATAATAATAATATTCCCGTTTATTATACCCTTTTTTGTTCTATATATATATATATATCATAGTATATTTATTTTTTTGTCGTTTTACCTTACTTATTATATATTCCTTGTTTGATGCGCTACACGCCATGCGGGAAAATATACTGAGGAATGAAACGCGCTCTTTCTTTCTTTTTTTTTTTACTTTTTTTTAATGTGTACTTGTTCGCACTTTCTTTAGAGTTCGTATATCTCCATACTCTTCTTACTCCTTCAACTCGACTTACCTATGTGGTACCGTTTATAGTTAATTTATACGATTAAGTGACTTAGTGTGTGTGTCTTTCTTTCGTTTATTTCTTTGTTTTCTTCTTCTTCTTATTTTTTTTAATTCTTATATACTTCGACCCTAAAAGTGGATTCTTTAGTCTCTAAAATTTACGATTAAGTATTTGCAATAATGAGTGGAAGTTTGGCTTTTCACTTTCATTTTCTTTTTTTTTTTCATGTATTTGAACTGTAACAGTGTTTATGAAAAGATAATTTTTGCAGTATACGCTACGTAAAAATTAATATCATAACTTAAACTATCATTGAATTTTCATAATGTTTGAGAGAAATAAATGTAAAAAGCCAACCTACCGTTTTTACTTTTAATGCATAAAGTTTTCGATTAATCTTTACTGAACCTGCGCCTACAAGTATAGAAGATCGCGAGGAATGAGTCAATCGCTTATTTCGCGTATAATTCGTCGCTTATCCTTTTTTCATTTCTTATCTTCTTCGTTCGCGTAAAAAAGTTTGATGAGGAGCGCAATCCGTAAAGCGGCAGTCGATTGGCACACGTCCACTTACACTTGTATATATATATGTATCTGTATTGTATGTGTATGTATATATATGTAAGGCATTGACTCGGAATCGGGTCAATGGATGAGTCTCGCGTTCGTACAGTCGAATTATAACGTATACGGCAATAATCGTCAAACAAACCTATATATTATCGATACTTCAAGAGGCATTTTTATTTCTCTTTAAAATGGTAGACTTTTGGTATAATTTAATATTTTTATTTTTTTATCATACGTCGCCAGAGAGAAAGAGAATGTCTCGCAATGTTGTACACTTTGCAGTCGTTATTATTCTTATTATTATTATCAAATCATAATGCATAATAGTTTTCCAAGTGTGGAAGATAAGATTTCGGAGAGATCAATGTGGTATGTGTATGTGTGTATAACACTGCGACATATTCTCTCTCTATCTATGCCAATAAGGGAAAAATCATTTCTTACTTTTATAGGTTAGGTATGTATGTATATATAACGCATATTATAAATAAATGTAACAATGGATGGAAAACACTGAACACATTCTTAGACTCTATTAAAGAAAAAAACTTCAAAGATTCAACAATTATATCACTCGAACGAATATAATATATAATATATATATAACTGTCCAAAGATTTTTCAAAATTTTTTTATTCCTTTTTATAAATTACGTCGTTATTCTAAATATTATTAGAGATTTGTTCGTTTAAATCTACTTAAATATCATCACTCGAAAGAACGTACCTTGTGCGTATGACTATATATATAGAATTGAAAAAAAGAAAACCCTCGAAGAAGAAATTATATAAAACAAAAAACAGGGACAGAGGTCTAAACGCACTTGGCCAGAGGAGGAGTTTTCTTGAAAAAACACCCGTTGCTCGAGTTATAGTGCTCTCTCGTCATATCTCTTTGTCATTATTTTGTTCACAGCCAAAAACCAATCTTGCGCGCGCAGTTCTCTGTGTATCTTTTTTTTTGTTTACCTCTCAATCATCCCCTCTCGCGACCGTGACTCGAATATATAATCTTTGCTAACCACGACCATTCATCGTTCGCCCGTAACATAATGCTTCTAGAAAATATAAAACGTTCGTGCACACGAGGATGTAACGATACAGTGCAATTTATTTTTTTTTGTACAAAGTTCTTTCTCTTCACTCTCCCTCTCTCTTTCTCTGTTTTTTTTCTTCTTTTCTTTTTTGTAAAATTATCTACTTGTGGAGGCGACGAAAGATAAAGCGACAGTGACTTCGAGTTTTCTGTTTTTCTTTCTCTCTCTTTCTTCCCCTTTCTTTTCTCATCATCATCATCATCATCATCGTTATATAGATCTAGAGTTAGCTATTTTATATGTATAGTGTATGTCTTTTGTTTTCTGCAGTATCCTTAGCCTTAGTAAAAATTGGCACAAGTTCGTGTTCACTTATTATTTTTTATTTTTATTTTTATTTTTATTTTTTTTGTTTATTTTAAGATAGTCTTATACGTTTAATCGTAATGTGTAATCGTTATTTTTTTTATTAGAATTTTTTCATTTCATCGAGTTAAAATTGTATATAAACATAATGAACACTCATCATTCAGAGTCAACAATTATTGCGAATGAGTATGTCATGATCTAACAGTTAATATCGCTTTCTCTCCCTCTTTCACTCGCTCTCTCTCACTCTCTCGTTCTTTAACCTCGCGAACTATAAAATTAAGATCACAACTATAGTAATACTTTTCGAGACAGAACGTATCGTCGTATTGTGCAGATTAACACGCAAGTTTCTTTCTTCATCATCATCATTATCATAGTCGATCGTTCGTTAAGTTCTTTTTTTTACTCCCTATCCGAACGTCGTTCAAGGCTACGTATATAATAATCTATAAACACCAAAAACACACCCCATATAAAACACCATATCCACCGGGTTTATGACGTGAGGAATATATAGATAGTCGCCGCGGAAACGAACGAATCTAGATTATTAACTCTGCGTCGCTTTACGATTCTTCGTACCGTGCCGTTATACACACATACACCGCGTTTACGCACCATCATCATCATACAGAGTTCTCAGCACAGAAACACGCGCGTTTAACACTACGTCCTAAATGTGTCTTCGTTTTCTTCTGTCGTCGTCTTCATCTGTAGCCAACGACGTATATATTACGCATTTTGTCTTTATACCTCAATTGGTTAGCTCGCGCGTTTACGAGACCCCAAATGCATTCGATACAGACAAAAAGGAGAAAGAAAAGCCGTTTTTTCTCCTCTCTTCCTTCAAAAGGATATGCGATGCGCGGTATCTTCAGCTTCTTCTCGTGACTCGCGACAGACCGTAGCGGTAGTGTAGTCGAGTTCTGCTAAATGGCTCGAGTCGTTTTTTCGATGCGTCTTTTTTGTTTGTTTCATCAATAGAAACACGAGATTATAACGCACATTATCGGCACTTGGATGCTGATATTACAACTATGGCAGTGGTTTGACGGCAAGTATCACGATCGAACACGCTGCTCTCTCATCTCATCATGCGTCATGTCAAACAACGTAAGTAGAGGTTTGACGTCAAGTATCGGTTATTATATATGTACATTATTATCTCAACCAAACAACAGCGCCGACGTCATCAAGTAAACACCTTTTGATCAATTCAAAATGAAAAAGAAAAATCGCACAATAAATCACCATACTTGACGTCAGGCCACATACCGCGCCCCCCGTCTCCTTTTAAAATCCTCTCTCTCACACACATACACGCTAACCTCCACGCGTGGCATTGACAAACGACTCGCGCCATCAGCAGCCACTGTGCATAATAGCCTGGACGGCGGAGAAGTGCGCAATGCAGCGCTGTAATAGTATTATATCCTTGGTGTCCTGCGGGCTCGAGGAAAGAGCTAGACGGTTGTCTCCCGGTCGACGTGGATGTACTCCACGAAACCGGGAGGCTGCTGTCAAGAGGCAGCGCCCAGTAATGTCTCCTCCGTTGGGGCGCGTCGTGGTTTCTTCGATGTACCCCCGTATTGCAGCCGCTTGGCTCGTGCTTTGGACCTGCGCAGAGAGAGTGAGAAAAACCGCCACCGGCAACATCGTAGTCACATAGATATATATATGTATATAAAGAAAATGTGTCTTGTGTTGTGTGTATCCACGTTCCTTTACACACATACACGTGTATATATATATTGGGAGACCGTTGATATGGATTTTTCGGAGCTTGCGTGTGCGATGTTTTTAGATTCGTTTATATATGTGTGTGTGTATACGCGGTTCATACGTGACGGAGAGGAAAGATTTTTCTTTTATTCGTGCGTCTTCGACCTGTCAAACAATAAAACCGTTTTGATACTTTGTCCAAGAGAGAAGGAGAAAGATTTATACTCGCCGACTTCTATAAAGTGTCCCGATAAATTATACATCCTTTTTAAGACTCACTATACAGCTTGCCGCTTTATTATTATAAGCGCGCGCGGTGTTTACGTGAAATCCGTTAAAACTTGCTCTGTTATTACCGTAATATCGGCACTACGCTGAATAATTTCGATGAATATAAATTACGGAATAGCCTGTATATATATATAAACTCTCGCGCGCGTACGTTCAACGTTCGCTCACTATGCTTTTAACGGCGCGGCAAGAAAATTTACAGCCTTCGCATTAACATATTTACCCCCCGCGCGCTGGTAACAGCGTGTATCTTCTTCAGTCCTTTTTGAATCTCGAATTCGCGCGTGTTTCGTGCACGGAAGCACATCTTTTCGCGATTTAATTATAAGATTTCGTGTAAAAAAAAGTAAATGTAATACGGTCGCGCGTGAAATTACCATCCCTCCGCGGCGGTTTCTCTAGCGTAATTTGCACTAGGACATATATACGAGAAAGTTGGTTGTGCGCATCAGCAGCGTATGGAGAATTTGAAAACTATTTTTTTTCTTCGTCCAAAAGTTAACTTTACAATTCGTCCCGCTGTGCTACTTTCTCGGTAGCTGTGGATGTGATGACGTATACGATTAAACCTCGTCATTCATTCGCGACGGTTATGTGTGTAGTAGTGGTAGTATTCGTCCTATACTATATCGCGATCTTAATCCTAATCCTTCCTCCCATCGCCGTTATCGTCGTCATTATCGTTCGCATGCTTGAACAAAGGCCCGATCATCGTCTGTACATATATACGTGTATATGTGTATGTGTAGGGTGCAAAGGGTAAGGATAATATTGCTGCTTGCATAGCGGCTTTGACTTGGCTTCCAATCAACCCAATTACATGTCGATATATCTGTGTAAATTCATTGCCAATTAAAAAAAATATATGTACCGTCATTATTAAAATGTCAGATATTATTGGCGTACGTATAAAATTTACAGCTGAAAGCGCATTATTATCATGATCATTATTTGGAAAAAAAACTCTCGTTGTAATAACTTTAATTTTCGCTTCATATACAACTCAGAATTGAGATTAATTTGGAAACCCAATTGCGTGCACAGAGAAAAAAAATCTTTGCAATTAATGAATTATTCTCTGCAATTAATAAATTTTTTTACTATTAGTAGAAATGATTCGCTTTTTTCGATCTAATTTATATGTCGTAATAGCTAAGGAATATGAATTTGTCCCTTATAAATTTACTGAATTATTTTTTATTATTTTAGAACATACTTAGGTAACATAATTATAATTTCGATTAAAAAATTTGTTGTTATAGTTTTAAAAGTTTTAATATAATCAAGGAACCATGCACTTATAATATAAGAAAACATCTCAAACGTTAATGGTTTCTTAACTGTTAACACAAATTTCGTTAACTATTAAGGTTCGTTTTTCTCTGTGTAGCAATATATTTACCAATACCTTTGTACATATATACATATCGAACCAACCAACGTTCTACACTCACCTACTGATGAGCACAGCGAATAGACAAGCGAACGCAGTAACAATACCGGCGACGGCCGCCAGCACGAGCCACATAGCCGAGGGCAGGAGTCCCAGCAGCCGTGCACCGCTACCACAGTTCGCCTCGTCGTGACCAGACGGGCAATGCACATGGCCGTCACACCAGAGGCTCGCTGCAATACAAGCACCAAGTTCCGGGCATTTGTGCGGACAATCGCGGCTGCTCAGACTCCCGTTCTCGATCTCGCGCTCGGGTAGCAGTCGTAACTGGCTGCGCAATGCTGCACGGCTCTTGGATATTTCTAACCAGGAGGCAGCTGCTTGGCCAGGCTGACGTGCAACGAAGTCCAAGAGGAGGGCTGGTGAACGGGCTGGACCAGGGTAACCCTGTACGGACAAAAAGAGGTGAGGGAAAAAGAGGTTGGTTATTTATTTTTTTGGTTGTTTGGATTCAGTGGGTATACGGGGTGAAAGTTATGTACGTAAGATATAACGTAAAATATATCATAGGAAACTTTTTATATAGATAATTGTAACCTGGTAGAAATGCTGGCCATGGATTATTTGCTTTTTTGATAACTGTATGACTGAGAAAAATGATCTGCTTATATTTCATATAATTATATAGCAATTTAAGGCTATTTTTGGTAAATTATTTAATTATTTTTCAATTTGATTAACCCACATAAGCTAATAAAATATGGAAAATTATCTATTTATAATGAAATATTAAATGTATAACGCAAAACCATAAGGCGTTGAACTTTTCATTATTTATATACTGGCATTGATGTACCATTTATTAATTAAAGCTTTAATAGAACGAACCGTTAATCGACAAATTACCCTATACAGCTCTCGTTTAACTTTCCAAGCTATATATAATATATATGGTATGTCATCTTTCGAATTATTGCTCGACGTTAATTCGCAAATCTATATATAAGTATATGATAAACGAGAAAATACCCTGAAGACTTTAGCTTCTGAATCGCGATAAATCGATATTAATTACAGATTTGCGATAAAATTATTGGGGTAGTCCAAGGCATTAAATCATAGCAAGCCAATATTAATGGCGAAACCGGATATATAGGTTAATTAGTCGTCTACTCGGTCTAACGTTCGAGTGAACGTCCGTTAATAGCGTCATAATTTTAAATGCTACTCTCAGTTGAAATATCAAAGCGTGGTAATATATTTAAAAAAAATCTCTTTGCCCTCTGCATAAGCAAAAAATAATGTTGAAACGTAAAAATCCGCCTAATGTGATTCTCGTTTTGAAACGCAAATTATCGATCTTTTTTTTTATATATACGTACATCCGGATAACGACGTTTATACCGGTACTTTCATACAGATATTCTCAATATTCTCGGTGAATCAATTATCAGTTATTAAATGAAAAAGCTATTCGCGAGATTTAACGGAAAACCGATTAAAATCAGCTTACAAAAACCTTGATTGGAAATCATCGCGCAAACCCAATATATTATCGTATTCCGCTTAACTTTAACCCTCAACTTTCAACATTCCTTATATATATATTTTCCTCAAACTTTACCACGAATTCTCTCGAAAAATACTCTCTTTCAAAACACCCTCTACCTTATCTCTCTCTCTCTCTCTCCTACATACACACGCTTATCTACAGCCATCCCGCATCCCCATATATCTTGCGCGCATCCGCAACCGAAGCGAAAAGCGCAAGCCGACATCGCGAAACCGCGGAAAGATGTTCATCCCACCTCTCTTGTGTATATATATATACACACATACACCGCGTATATAGCGACCTCAGCCGCAAAGAAACGCTCTTCCTCCCGCGCGAGTGACCCCGACTATACTCGCTCTCGCCTGCGGACGTTTGCCGGTCCTCGAGCGGCCAGCCGCATGGAACGTGTATACGCGTAGCGTAGTATACGTAGCGCACGTGTATGTGTGTATATACGTATATATATATGGAATTGGGATGTCTTTGTGAATTTCGAGCGGCTTCGGGCTGTTGGCCGAGACCGTTTCTCTCTCGTTTTTAGGTTGAGCGCTGCTGCTGTTGCTGCTTCTACTACTGCTGTGCTGATTCAACCGTCGAACTGAGTATATATATATAATAAATTCATCAGGTCAGTGTGCTGGTATGTGTAGGGTTGTAAAATTAAACCGTTTTTTAAAGTATATAACCGATTCGCATTTTACCGTGATTTTGATTTCGATGGGTGCGGGGTATTGTAGCGTATAGTAGACGTGGAAAAGAGGGTTTCGAATGATGATTAATCCGTATTAAGTAAAGATGGTTTTAATTAAAATATCTCTTCTTATACTTTACCCTACCAAAACGTCATTTACATTGACGGATAGAATTTTCTGGTAAAAATTACCGTGAAATTCACGGTAAAAATTATTGGAGTTAGACATGATCCACGATTACCGTGAATTTCATGGTAATTTTTGCCGGAAAGTTCTATCCGTGTAACAACGCCTGTATATCGCTAGCTAAATATATATATATATACGTAAGCGAATCCCCCAAAAAATCCGTCCTACACACACACGTGTGCGTTTCAATTTTAATGCTCGGAGGATTACGACGACGACGACGACGTACTCGAGGACAGCGTGTACACGTGCGCGTGCGCCCGGGGACACTTCAATTTGCGCTGAAAAACTTTCTCCAGAAGGAGCGAGAGAGAGAGTAGGGAGTAGTCCTCTCCTCACTAATTGCCGCGTATATACGTTGTTTGCCCACCGCTTGTAGCTCCCTTCCTTTCTTTTTTTTGTTGTATTTTACGACGCAAGGAGGGTAGAAACAAGGTATATGTGGTTGGCTGTGATTGGCCGGTTTGCCGGTACACGTAACATTGAACTTGTCAAAGGTTAATAGGGCCGTAATTTGGTGGAGTGATGCTGTGATTTGATGAAGAAATAGTTATGTACTTTATAAGGTTTTAATATAGATTAAAATTGTTAGGTAAACGTAATTTTTGGGAAGCTCTCAATTATCCTGAAAACGACCGACTCCTCTCGTTTTTCTCTCGTGTTTTCTGCTAGGGGAAACCTTCATCTCTCTCTCTCTCTACGTGTCTCGCTCGTAAGAGTCGAAAAATATTCCGAGGCTCTTGACTTTAATAGCGCCCTGCTCGCGCGCAGACTTTTAAAACTCATCCGGGAGAGGAGATGGAATAACATGTCGTGTACATGTATGTATATATATATGTATGTATGGATGTATGTGTGTATACATATAAAACAACGCGTTAGAATGCAAGTCAAGACAAATCCTTTCTTTCCACTCCCCCTTTTTATTTTCTGCAGGGTGTATTAAAAAATTTCTGCGCCGTCGTAGGGTTTTTGTTTTTTCTTTTTTTTAGTTGAATACTTCAGGTACATTACTCTTATATGTATACGTCGAGGTGTGTTCTCGCTTCATCAAAATTATTCGAATTTTCGTTTTATTTTTTCTATAAAATTTCCATCTACTTAAACAAATAAACGTTTGTACAAGTAAAAAAAATATAAATAAGTAAATATATATTCACTAAAGAATACGCATGGCCAACATTTCCACAGTTTCAATTACTTGCCGCTTATTAATGTTTATAAAGTTATAATTTCGACTACTTATTTTATATATATAAAAATATCAAACATACCAAAGCACGATCATCGCTACCAAGCCACTCCTCGGAAAACACATGCACAGTGTATTCCCTAGACCCAGGATCAGCTGGACAGACAACCTTATGAAGTCGTGGTGGCCATCCTGAGTAGAGTAACAGTCGATTAGAGGTTGGACACTTGACAACCTCACTAGGTTCCATGACGGATGCAGGTTCGAGGGGTAACAGCCAACCCCAGGTGAGTACGAACAACGAGCGGTTGTCACGTGCTTCTACCAACCAGGGTAGACCCTCACAGTAGATGTCAGGTCGGGATAATGGTGGTGATACGAATCGTAGTTCGCCACCTGTGGGTATATAATGGTACGTGGATCGTCAATATAAATTAATATAAATCTATTGTGAACACTAGATTTAGTAGGACTTTTAGTTCTATAATGGACTGCGATCGACGTTTATATTTCATTTTCGAATGTGCTTACAAGCTCACGCGCTGCGTTGAACGATAAATCGTATCTGTGTATATATCGAATGCAATCGAGTCGGTAATACGTGTAAGTATGTGTATATATATATAAAGAACTATTTCATGAATCAAGCCTCGTTTATTAAGCCATTATTTTTCTCCAACCCGTGCCGTGGAAAATTCAATTGATTTCCAGTATACGATAAGAACCGAGCAGTAGCAGCTGTGTATATAATATACCCACACAGAGGAAAGAAAATTCACTCGAGCACTTTTCATTCTACGACATTTCACGCTCATAGAGTTTCGAATCATCTTTAATCAGCAAACAAAGTTCATTTGGGTACCGCAGAGAAAGTGTACGTATATACATATCTATGTATATACTACCAAGGCTAGGGTATATACAGCGAGCTTTAATCTCTCTTAGGCCACGCTGTGCGCTTGCGCGCAAGCCGCGCGGTTTGTCAATTTGTCACGGCGCGACGGAGTTGATTTCCACGGCCAACATTGATTAAATCCTCTACCTCCGGCTTGTTAAGAGGTTTAGACGTGTTATACGGTCAGTGTACAGAATAGAACTTTGCCCAAACCACCTCTCCCAGTGTGCTTCTGTATACCGTGACTATAATAATAATCATTCGGTTATATATGAGCGATTACCCATGTTTATCTAAGCTACTATATAATTATTATGCATATAATTCAAAGCTTACCTTCGCCCCTAACTCTCTGCTTCCTTGGACACTCAGGTGCTCTGACAAGTTCGAAACTGGCGTTGAAGAACAAACTCTCAAAATCTTCGTCGGGTGTCATTCTATCAACGTAAAACGACAATTCGATAGCTCTACCAGACGTAGTATGTGTCAATGGTAACAGGGAGCTTGTGTTATCACATAGACATGCTCTTGGTAATCTAACATCTTTCCAAGGCGCTTCGAAGATGGTAAGTCGTGCTTCGCGCGTACCTATTTCATGTACGCATCTTGGTCTACCTGAATGTGGATCAGGTTCACTGCCACATGCTGTTGCTTCGCCTAAGCTGACGTTGTGTACAGTGAGTTTGACGCGTTCGCCAGCTGCTGCTTCGATACGATAACGACAGTCTAAGGTACGTGCACCACCACGACCGAATAGACGTACATCGCGTGGTGAGGTTACCTGGCCCGATTTTACACGACGCCAGATACGTGAACATGGCGATGTTACGTCGCCCCATTGCTCGCCACCTTGTAACGTTGAGACGAACTCGTATCGTGCCTGTGGATGAATTATTATTTATATATATATAGCGTATATTGTACATATATACTTTTTTTTCTTTTTGATAGGAAAGATGCTGAATTTTTAAAAATTTCAAGCACGCGCGGCGGTTGCGATCGTAAATATACCTTAAGCATGATACGTCGTCGCGGATGTAACGTAGCGAGAATATATTTTCATGCAGTATACTATATAGGTAGTGTATATATATGTAGTATATGCACTCTTGTATATGAGTACGCGACGTTGCAGAATTTCAGAAAAGAATTTTACGGCCCATCTATCGCGAAAGTTATATATATATATATATATACGTATATATTGAAATCTAATTTAAAATTATGTCAGAGTAACGGTGCAGAAGTCGAACTGAACTAGGTTAATATATTATTACCAACTTCTTAAAGATATATTTAAGAAAACTACGCTTTTTATATATATATATATATATATATATATTGTTTGAAAGATTCGTATTGTATAGATATATGTATTGGTGAAATTCAATTTTTTTTTTACCCTTATAGCGATCCCATCAAAACTCGACCATTGTTTATACCTCGAGACGAGATAAAAGTTTTCCTCGCCTCTATAAGAACAAAACAAAAAAAAAATGATGCTCTATACGCGAGATCGATATCGGTCAAAGTTTCCCCACAACAGAGAGAAAACGCGGATGTATCTACTTATATACGCGGCTATTCGCGTCTCTCTCTATATATATATACATGTTCGACAAGACGCGAACTTGCATTACGCTTTTGCTCGAGGTTAAAAAGTTTTAGTTTACGGCAGTGCAGAGGAGCTTATATATATATATTACTTCTTTTTTTTTCTCTCTCAAATATTTCAAAGTGGATTTTTCCCAGAAGTGATAATTAAAAGACGCTCGTGCACGTTGCTGCTACTGCTGCTCGTCGTGCAATGTGTAACGATTTCTTAACTATATATGTATGCCCGACGATGCTCGTAAAATTTGCGCTAGGAGAGAGAGAGAGAAGGAAATCGATACTTCTTTATGGTCACTATATCACGACTTGGAATACTTCCAGCTTAACCTTACTTTACAGCGCGACTGCTACGCGTTTTCTTAAAAACTAAGAAAGCGCTCGGAAAAATATATATTATAGAGGTCGGCCCATTAGACCACGTGAATAATAACATTTTTGTTATTATCGTTTGGTATAACGAGCGAGAAACAATACTTTTTTTTTGGTTGCTCTGATTTATCTCTCGTAGAAGAGAGAGAGAGAGAGAGTCGCGAAGATATCGATGCACTATATAGAAAGGTTTACGGGCGCCGTTGGAAGAGGACTTTTCGATGTTTGGCCTTTTACTGCTGGCAGGCGCGTTACGCTGGGGTGGTTAATTGTCGGGTTTTACGGCGGGTACCAACGCCAGAGCGAGCGACGTTTTACGGGTCTCGTGTCGAGAGGCGCGAGTAAGAGAGAGAGCGAGTGGAATATGCCGAGGTCTCGTGTGGTTGTTATAAAGGGAGGGGATGGTATAGCAAGAGGACTTTATCAGAGGACCTTTGGTATCTATTTTTTTTTTTCGTGGGTTGGTGATTGATATAAATGTATATATGGCGAATTAAATGGAAATTTTGTGTAATGATAATAATAATAATGTGAAATACCGAGGAAGAAAACCAATATTCCATAACCGATCGAGGCCCACTTGAGTGTGCGCCTTCGTAATCGTCGTCATCTGCATTTGCACATCACCGCGGGGTAGTAGGGTAGGAAAAAAAAAGTCATAATCGCCAGTCGCTTATTACGCGGTCGGATCGAATTCATCTGAGGGGGAGGAAAGGGTGGTTTGCTTGCCTCTGGCGGTTGGCCAAAGTGCATCGACCTATCCGCACCGATCGGAATATAAAACGGTTAATACCTTATATAGGTTGAAAAGCTGCGGGGAAAAAAACAAGGTTTTTCTTCTAGATTAACAATTGTATTTGGAGAGAAGGAATTGCTTTTGGTTGAGTTCCAGAACAAAGGTATACAAGGTGTATACACGAAAACTATAAGGCTGATTTGTAAATTGTTGATCGAGCGGTTCGCTAATGAAGAATTAGGCCATTGGCGGGTACCCAACTGGTTTAATTTTTCTTTTTTTTTGTTTTTGTTTTTGAAGATAATAAAGATGAATGCGCAGAAGTAGCAAGTATGGCGACTTACAATATATATTTTTGTACCGAGAAACGAGGGATTTTTATCAATTAATAATATTGTATATATGCTTTATTTCCACGCTACCACCAATTTGGAATTTGATACACGTAATAATACAGCCTCGGGGCGTTCATTGCAGACCGTTGGAATAAACTTTAATTGAAAAATTTATAACTTAATTACGTATACAGACGGCTACATTGCTACATGTATATACTTTGTTCTTTCATGCCGTGAATGCAACTTTTAAATTGCCGTGTCAATATTTTAAAAAAGTACGCGTACCTATATATGGTATACATATATAATATCGCGGTATCGTTATATAAAACTCGTAATACAAAAAAGGTTTTTAAAATATTTCGAGATCCTATCGAAAATTTACAACGTCGCTCGTACTTTATACACGCACATATGCGCACGCGAGCGATCGAATTACACATACATGACAGGCTCGACAAAGTAGATTAACAAACCGGTATAGCTATATAT
The DNA here is from genome assembly GCA_035583055.1 of Torymus tubicola. Lineage (NCBI taxonomy): Eukaryota > Metazoa > Arthropoda > Insecta > Hymenoptera > Torymidae > Torymus > Torymus tubicola. The sequence continues at coordinate 56,352 of JAWWEQ010051438.1, read as the reverse complement.
ACCTTTTGCATTGATATTGCATTATCCAATTTCGCGCGCAGAGAGAGAAAAAAAAATCCCCCACCCATCCTCTGTTACTACCGCATTAATCATTAACTATCCCACGAGAGAAAAAAAAATCGCACACACCCTATATATATATATTACTTCCTAAAATTTCCCAAACCTGAAACTTCACTCGTTCACCTGGCCGCAAATAGAACCTATTAATCATGGAATACGCAGGATTCTGACAGTCGCTCGCGTACATATATATATATATATACACACAGAGAGACCGAAAAATAACAAAAATTCCAGCCTCCGTATATCCATCCATCACCGTGTGTCGCGGCTTGCTTGCTTTTTTTTTCGCGAACCGCAGCGAATATTACGCGAACGCGTGCTATTTTTATTGAATAGAGGGGCTCTCTAGCAAACCGCAACGATGGAGAGGTATAGAGATGTATTTGGTTACAACTGTATATATATATATATATACGTGACGCGAGGGTGACAGAAGTAGAGAGAATAAAAAAAAAACACACGTATATATAGGGGTAGGATGTCGATAGCCGAGGGTTGTGTTATCATTGGCGTAAGTAAGTTGATTTGCTCGGATATATGTTTTTTGTACGATTTCCGAGTGTAGTATAACAAGACCTTTACTCACGTGAAAATTAACAGTATTAAGAGCCGTGCCCATGATCGCTTCCATCCTGATAGTGAGACTAGGCGCTACGGTAAGGTAACTCTCCTCTGGTGTACAAGGTCTAGTTGATCGTGTCGAGTTCCGGAGTGCTGCGTGAGCACAAAGCCGAGGTGTTTCATCGCAGAGGACTGCTAGTGGTAAGCCAGTTGCTGGCGCGCCGTCCCAGAAGGTGAGCTTCACTGCGCATGGGACGTCTTGTAGTTGCTGTTGTTGTTGTTGTTGGCCAGTGGGATGCTGTTGGAGAGATGTGGGTGGTTGGATGAGGCTGGCGTTCGCGTCGTTTAGGCCTCGGAGGTCGCGCTGAAATTGAGAAACAAATGGGTGGGGTATGGGTTAATGGAAGTAGTGAATTTTTAATTATTTTTAATGTCAAGGTATTTTATGTTTAATATAGCTTTAAAAAAAAATATATATATATATATATTATATATAGCTTTCAAAATTTAATCATTTTTTTCATTAATATTGGGTTCTTGGTGTTCTCGCTGATTACGAATTCGATGTTAATTTTATATAAAATTTAAAATTTGTGATATATTGTAACATAAAGGGTTCGATATATTTATAATTAATAATTCGTGAATATTTATTATTTAGTATTTTTAGTATATATATACCGTTGCAGTGAACTTTTCCCTAATTTAATTTTAACTGAATAAGTGAGTTCGAAAAAATGCAATAGAAATTATCGACCGCTTATACGACCCATCGCTTTAAGTTTATACAATATACAAATCATAAAAAAAATTAAAAAATTAAAAACTTTATGAATTTTATTTAAAAAATCAGCATTCAATAACAAACGAAAAAACGATTCCCCCTGAAAAAAAATAAATGCTCCAGGTGAGGCTCGAACTCACAACCCCGGCATTGCTCACGAACACTGTCTTATAAGTACCGTGCGCTAACCAATTGCGCCACTGGAGCGACTGCTCATATTGCGCTTATATCGCTAGAGCTAGTTACATCATATAGACTTAGGCCAAATATGCTGATAATCAAGCGTTTATTGAATATCTAGTATATTTATAAAGCGATATGTTATCACCAGTACCACATGCTTAATAAAAAGAAACGCAACCTATTTTCTATTTATAAATTATTATATAAGTTACATAACTGCATCCTCTATCCATTACTTAAAAATCATTTCCTTTAAAAAATTCCACCACGTGGTGAAAATCACTCGACCTACTTAACAGAAAAAAAAAAGTTTTTATAACTGAACCCAACCCACTCGACATTCTGCTATATATATATACACCTTGGGCGTCACATATTAACCCGGTCACATATACGCTTACACATCTCACCTGCGAGTACGAGGCAAAATACAGCCAAATCCTATCACCGAGTTGTCCCCTCACGTTCCAGGTACAATTGGTAGCTGGTGGCAGTGCATGTAACGGTGCCCTTAAGGTACCACTTCTTTTCGCCGTACCATTGATAAAGAAATAGCAACCCTGTGCTGTCTGCGCATAATCCAATCCATCCGAATCGACGTAAATCACCTGTGTTTCAAGTTCGACACGTAACGACGAAGCACCAAGTGGTACTGCTATATGTGAGCTTCGGAACTCGACTAACATAGCTGGACCACGAGCTGTTATCCGAGGCAATGGACCACCACAGTAAACTAAAAGTACTGGGTCTTCAACTCGCGAACCGTCACGTATTATCAGACGGTCGCGGTCAGCGGGACAATCCTGCCATACGCTTAAGCTTAGGTTGCTGTATACCACGCCGCCCACGCTGTTCGATTTTACCGACATCATAGCGTGCTTGCATGTTGGTACCTGTAAGAAAATAAGGATGTGAGGTTTTTTTGTGAGATTTACTCATATAGCCTAGTTGTTGCTGAGTGACAGTAGATATTTTAATTAATAACGAATACGGCTTTCATGACAGAATTTATACTCCAAGTATTTAATTAAAATTTTAGAAATATGTGTAATGTATATATATATATATATATATATATATATATATATAGTCGTGCATTTAATAAAAATACTTTTTTACACATAGTTCAGCTTTAATTTTCTATATATAAGTATACGCGAAAGTTACATGGATAAAAATAAATAAGTTATTTTTCTATTCGCACAGTTGGTTCAAAATTAGTACGAAAGATTCATTTTACTTATATAGCAATGTCGATAAAAACTACATTAATAAAATTTAAAGAAAATGGAATTTATACATTTTCTAAAAACAACTTTATTTATTTTGAAAAGACTCTTTCAATATTCATATTTCTTATTACTTCTCTTTTTTCAATAAACTTTTATTTTTACTCATGTTAGATTTTAGAATAACATATTTCAGATAGAACAGATTAGCTGCAGAATTGTATCATTTCTAATCAAACAACCCCGTGTCCATCCCAACACTCTTATTAATTTCCTCACCTCCTTCTGCCTAAGCGTAATGAGACAGCTCGCGTTCCTAGGATACTCTCCAGGATAATTCGGGCTCTGTACTCGGCATGTCTTCTGATAGCACTCGTAAAAGTTCCTCGAACAGTAAGTCCCAGGTACAGGTGAACCTCTCTCCAATGGCGCCTCAAGGCTTCCATGTCGCGCGATCGCTTCAGCACGTGACACGAACCTATACCTCAACCTGAATTCGAAAGGTACACTTGGCGGCGCTGAGAACAATCGAATTGACGCTGTCACCGTGCTCGTCTCGCTGTAATATGTTGCCCGGCCTTCGCCTGGACCACACCAAGAGCCACCTGTGAACGGACGGCCAAGTTCCGCTAGCTGCATTGAACCTACATACATATAGGAGAACGAAATGATATATAATTGTGGTAGAAAGATAAAAAGGGGGAGAAGAATTTGTATATATATACCTTCAGGACAGGCGACGGATATGTCTTCAGCCTCGTTGTCGAGTCTACCGATGCTGAAGGCGTCCCAGAGCAGCTGGACCAGTTCACCGTGACCCTGGCCGCCGGCGGTGAAGGTCAAGTGGCAGAGGAACGGCAGTCTACCTTCCGCCGGCCTCGGTAGATCCAGCCTACGTTTAGAAACACACACATATGTTGTATGTTTATATTTTTTTGTTTATTTTTATGCTTTGGTTTATATATACTTTCTCTTTTTTTTACTCGCTGTATATACACACACACACAGTTGTTTGATCAACGAGTCACACTGCAATGCGCGTGAGGGGAACCTTTTTCCCGCCCGACTGCAGTGAAGACTGCAGCGGTGTTTTGCGGGGGAGTTTTTCGATTGTTTGCTCTTGCTCTCTAGCACGCGCAAGCATTTTAAGAATATATATTCGGGGTAAGCCGTGCGTATATATTTTAATAAAGTTGTGCTTGGTTATATATACACACACATACGCACAGAAATTTACGAGAATAATGGATTTCTTATAACGCCGTGTAAAACAAAGTACCGAAGTTGTACGTTCTCGTTTTGCGAAGGTAGGAACAAAAAAAAAAAGAAACGTTCAAACTCCGAGGCGTTTAAGGGTAAGCGAGCGCAATTATTCATGCGTGGCAGCGATTTATTAGCTTAGCTAAGTAAAGAGATAATTTCGTGCCCGCTGCGGAGTTGAATCAACACGGGAAGGACGTATCGTATGAAAATCCTGTATATATACGCGCGTTATACTCGTCTAGATTTACATGCACGCGTGAAGCTACGTTGTACGGTGAATTTTCTTTTATATCTCCTTTAAAATGGGGGCTTATGTATGTGTATTCGCATTCGTAGAAATAGAAAGAGATAAGCGCAGAGAAAGTATTCTAGTTACGATGCGTATATAACAACTGTTTCGTGCACGTTATACGGTTGTAAAATCTGCTGGAATCGATAAAATATCCACTCGTGGTTATGCTCTTTTCATCTCTGTTGTCAACGTTTCAGCTTTATCGCCGGAATCTATTCGTGACGTTCGCATTGAAGATTCGCATAAATGTACAATAACCTACAATCATTTTGGTAGAAATACATCGTATTCCATAATTAGAACTAATTAAAACTAATAATACTTGAAACTGCGAGAAACGCTTTTGCTGATCATTTTCAAACGTTTATTGACGTGAAAAATCATACGTAAAGTGAAGTGATTTCACCTAAATAGCCTGACTCTTTCCATACATATCAGTAGCTCCTCAAATACTTCACTTGACTAGGTAGTTATTTACAGAAATAAATTATGCCACTAAAATATAACGATTTCCAATTAAAAAATTCGGGCCCCGTACCAGGCTAATAAAATTTTGCAAACACACAGACATCATATCATTTCATTTCAGGTTCATTCCTAAGGCTCTTAGGTTTCTTATATTAATATAAAAAAAAGTATTTTTCTAACCATAACATTAACACACCTGTATGTACGACCCTCGCGTCCATGGTACGTCCTATTGCAGGGTGTGCAAAGCGCTGGCTCGTCGCTGCCGTCGCCGCAGTCATCAACGCCGTTACAGTAGGCGTCGACTGGTACGCAATGGCCAGCCTTGCAGGCAAGTTCCGCGAGGCCACAGCTACCAGCCTCGGTAAGGCCTGTTAGAAACCCAAAGCCGAGGAACAGCGTAGCCAGCAGCAGCGGCGGCGGCATCGAGGGACGTGGTATGGTGAGTGCGCTGCTGCGGCCGGCATCAGCTGCGTCCCACTGTTAACAGAAAAAAGAGGGCGCGCGGTTAGTATAGGATTTTGTAGGTTAAAGAAAGCGTAGTAATTTGACATTTAGAAATTTTGCTTTTTTATGTTCATAAGTAGGGAGTTGTGCCCCTACGGTGCAACCTGTTCTATATAAAAACTTAACGCAGAAATATTTAAGCTTACAGTATTAATTAATTTTTAGAATTTGATGTGTAAATGTGGATGTACAGTTCCGTGTCGTTTTTATATAAAATTAAAATCCTGATATAAGAGAGTAAAAAACAATAAATATTTTTCGTGCATTTTAGGCCTTTAAAATCAATGACATCTTAAAAATAAGATTTAACAATTTTTCTCAATATTATTTTGTTGGATAATATTGATAAAAATTTTGTTAAATAAAATTTTTTAAGAAATCTTAAGAATCTTATACATTATTAGAAATAGATGTTTAGACAGCTATATAAACCCATCAGAATCTGGTGCTTTAACATTTATACTTGTGTACCTTAATTTATGAATATTACTATACAGTTATCGCACTTTATTATAAACTTCATAATCTACACTGTTTTAAATCAATTTTTGTTTTATACTATTCCAAGCTAAAGTTATAAAATCAATGGCCATTGATTGTGTCACCAAAATTATATATATTTTACAATACATCCATTAACTGCAGTTAACTTCGTTAATCTTATTACTTATACTTGCTTATATAAATATACTACAACTATTATTTATACTTATAGCTTATTCTAACAGCTTACAATCTGAGATTGGTTTTTCTCTGACGAGAAATGTCAGGTTTTATCGATTTTATCTGAGGGCGAGATTTGGGATTAATCATTTTGGTATTGTTAAATAGCATTTTTGGTTGAGGTATTGAGATTAAAGGTGGACGATAAGTGTTTATGTCTGGGAGAGTGAAAGTCGTAGGAAGGATTGCTCGTGAAATCTGGCGATTGCGTCGTCGTATAGAGCGGCGGATGCGTTGTCGAAATGTGGAAGTGGATTTGCAGACTGACAGCCAACTGCGGGAAACTAGGGAAGCATTGGACAGAGATTGGGTATCCAATTTGGATAAGATTATCTGGGAGATTTCTGTTGGTAATTGTTTGATAAAGTCAATTTGGGGTTGTTGGTAGACGCCGAGGTAGCTCATGAAATTTCTGAAAGAGTCCATTGTGATGCTTTTTATTGTAACTCTTTACTTTTCAAGAAAAGCAGAGCAAGTGACAGCGGTAGGACCAGCGGCTCCTTATATACACAGCGAGGACACACCTGATTGGTCGACAGTCATCGGCCAATTAGGATGCAGCTTGGGCATGCGATAACCATCGGCCAATCAGAATAGAGCTTAATTATACCCGATTGGTGGAAATTAGCCAATTGCTTACAACTCAAAATTTAGTGGAAAACTATGCAACATTTTTCTACAACTCTCAGCAGAACTAAAAAAGTTTTGTCTGAATTTTATGTATAACTTTTGAAACCTATGGAGTAATAACTGAAAAATCCTTTTCTTTGGAAGTCTGCATAGATCACTGGTTTCACACGGAAAACGTGCATAACTAAAAAGATATTCCATAAAATGGCTGCATAACACTTATTTATAAAATTTATGATGTAGATTCGAGTTACAAAATAGGGACTTTATAAAGAGTTCGTTCACGACCGACACAAGTTTGAACATTTAAAGTTAAATGTTCTCCGAAGCTTAATTATAGTCCTAATACCGATGCACGAGTTTGGAAAGCAGGAAAATCACTGGCGCGTAAAAAATGATGAGTTTTCATGTAACCATTTTACTTGTCTCATAAGAATATTAAATTCCTCTAGTCGGTTCCTACCACCCTCGTCAATTCAAACTTAAATCGACGCGTCGGGCAAAAATCGATATTTTCAAGTCGACCCACAGAGAGAAAGAGCGAGAGAGAGAAAGGCAGTCGAAAAGTTCACTCCCACAGGCAGGATTAGATTTAAGACTCCTCGACCTTATTACGAGGCCTTTCGAAAGTTCCGCCCGATATCGAAGACGAGACATCTTTAATTAGCCTTCCTTCTTCTCTGCCTTCATTAGCAATCCAAAACTTTCTTGAGTCTCGTCATCGTCGCTTTATCGGGTCATTTCGTCGGCTCGGCTTATCGCACTTTTCTACAAAGGCAGTATATATATAGCGTGTGATGTTTAAAGTCTAATCACAAAGGTGGAGCGCGCGACCAAAGACGTGTCAGTTCTCTTTCTTTTCACTGTATATATGGAAAATGTCGTTCAAGTATATGTCAATAAAACATCGCTACAAGTGACATATTATTATAACAGCTCTTGGAAGTTTTCCTTGACTACCTTTTGACGTGAAAACTCATCACATATTTACGTTCCTACCTCCTGTCAAACTGTCAATTCATCATTACAAAACGTTCCAATCTACCCTTTCGAACATAATATTAAATGAAACCATGTAAAAGGCATCAGCTTCTGTACGGTAGTACCGCGGCACGCCGAAATCAACGACAATAGCCAACCACAAACTCTCTCCCTCTCTCTCTCAGGTGCACCGACCCCTTACACAACCCCCCGAAGGCAAACGGCAGCACGCCACGGAACTTCAATTAGACGCGCGCGCTCTTCGGGCGAACTTTGATACGAGCGAATTCCGGTGGTAGTGGCAACGACGACGACGACGACGGCAGCGCGCGGATTTATTGGATCGATTCGTATACGACGACGACAATGCAAGTCCACGTATATATCGGGTACATTATGAGACCAGATGTATATATAGAGCACGTTGGGCTCTATTTTGGGTGGGGTATATGGGACGGACGATTGTACGGTCCTTTGAGGTCGAACCGGAATGCGTGATTGGCGTGTCGTGTTCGATAGAGAGTGAAGGAAGGTGTATGTTGAAAGGTCGTGTAATTGAGGCTAAGTTACGCTGTAGTCCGGTGTGGAAATGGTACATAGAAGAGGGGAAATTGAAGGTATAGTGAAGAATCAAGTGGTTTGTAAAAAAGAAGAGTATGGGAGTATTAATATAATAACCATTCGTCTATAACGACCGGGCGATTGGATTTTATCGAGTCGCAAGAATATAACACTTACGGTGTGCACTTATACAAATTGCGTAGCTATAACTGCGCCTATATATGTACGGCATCAAATGAGCAACACACACGAAGGGACAATTTCGATGGGAAATCGGCCGTGAGTAAATAGTTTCGCTTTGACACCTCTGGCTCGCGCAGGCAGGTAAACGCTGTAATGACTTTATTTCTGATTAGCCGTAACAGCTGCGATCGGATGATTAGAGTTCCCTCGTGTCCCCGCCTCCCCACGATTATTATAATTGCGAGCGATGTGGCGTTCAAGCGCAATTAGTTAATTAACTTTACGTCGCCTGGCTGTGCGATGGATTGTTAGGGTATAATTATTTCTCGGTAATCGTAAAGATCAGGTTTGATTGACGTGAAAGTTATGTAATTTAATAGTTGAAATTTGGTTGGATTATTTTTTAATGTAGATTGTCTATTTATTGTTTCAAAGAAGAATTTTAAATTAGACACTTTATAAATGTGAGTGGTCGTAATAGAAATTATATTAATTTCTGGTGGAAAGTAATAAAGCTTCTTACTTCAAAGATGGCATATTTAAATAGTAAAAGTAGCTTCTTAATGATAAAAGTTTGCTCTTCCTTATTTGTACTGAAAATGGGTATGAAGCTGAGCTTTCGAAACAAATATTAATTGTTGAAAATAGTAATCGGCACAAACTTATTATTCATGAGTTAGTGTAACTAATAATTAATTTGGTTCATCTTGATATTTATATTATTTTTTAATACTTATCTATATAATTATAATGATTAAACTGTTTACAATATACTTATACTATGACCACTAAATTGACTCCAGAGTCTTTATGTAACTCAAAGATATAAATCGAAAAAAGGTCGGATCCATTGTGAACCTTAATATATTCTCAAAATAACTAATATTTCTGATATTTTAAACGCGGCCAAAGGTTACTTTTTATATTCACAATGTAAATAATTAAATTTCCCATCGTAATGCAAAAGTAGGTCAATTTCGGTTGAAAGTTATTGCCCTTTATATATACACAGCAGGAAATATAACGTCGTCGGTGTGCAGTACTATAAAAGCGAACAATAAAACTCTCATTACGAACAACAGTTATTCCTGTGGATTTAGACTGTGCTCCCTTGAGTTACAGTTATAGCAAGAGAGAGAAAAAACAACAACAAGGGAAAAAAACAAATTTTTGTCAGCCACATCCTCAGGCGAAACCATTATTCTGGGAGAGAAAAAAGTCAATGGTCTATAAATTCATTTCCTATCCGCGATCCTTTGTTTAATTACCCGCGAAACTTGGTCAACTCTAAATTAGCCTTTGCTTTTCAATCCAGTAGCCACAACTTTTCTTCCTCTCGTTCATTAACTATAGATTATTTTTTACCATTCAATTTTATACAATTGCTATATCTTATCTCCCCCCCCACACCAAAAAAACAATACAACAGGGTCTACCACCAGTCTGTTATTATATACGTATGAACAACCTTTCACAGCACGTGCCAAGGTTTTAGTTCTGTTCGTACATACTTAGCCGCAGCTCTTCAACAGTCTAAATAAACGCGCATAATACTTTCTTCGCGTATTTCAATTACCACAACATCCTGTGTCTCTTCTTACTCTGAGCCTGCCCCTTTTCCTCTTGGCACACGTGCAACAGCAAGTTCCCTCGCGCGTAATGATATTCCCGGCGGCTTGACTGACCCAGTTGTTATCGTCGCTTGATAGGTCAAGTCGGTAACGTCGCGCCAAACCCGCACGTACATAATTGCATCGGGCCAAAAGTTGCAATTCGATTTCGTGCTGAATCTCGTAGAGATTCGATTCAGCACTATACTATACCGTAGGAATCTTTTGTTTGTGGATTTTTCGAGAGGACTGTGTGCCTTTTGTTTGTGTGTTTATTTTTTGAGAGGGGAACAGGTTGAACGAGGGTGAAACGAGAGGAAAAAAAAATGAAGTGACTGCGCTGCTGTTTGACTGTTTTGTGAGGTATGCTGTGAGGGTTATTGGATTTGTGATAAAACTGCGGTGGGGGAGGAATATAATTATTGTGGAAAATGTGACGGATGTAAAGGACGAGATGTAGTATTAATTAAACTCGAATGTTTATTTTTATGCGAAATGTTGTAAAAGCCTGGGCAAAACTGCGTTTTCGTGTGCAGAGGAGCGAAAATAGGAAATTCATGTTAAACAAAAAAATTCACGGTTATATTTATGTGTTGTGGTTACGAAAAATATTTCTCTTTGAATATACACGTAAAAATATGTAACTCGTGGAATTCCAGTGAAAAACTTTGAACGTATAATTAATATTTATTAAACTCGTGTATACAGTTTCAAATAAATATACGCATTTTGCGTGAAAATTTTTTATTTACTAATGAATGAAACAAAAGGGTTCCGATTTTACTTGCTATTTAGTATATTATTTAACAACTATAAAAATATATTTTCATAAACTTGGGTTGCTGACAGTAAATATTTACTCTTTTATACTAAATGAACAGCGTATTATACACACGAAAAACTCTAAATAATGAAATACAGTCGTTAACCAAGAATCGATACTCAGCTAATTTTCTCTTCGAAAAAAAGCCAGAAAGAGAGAGAGAACCGTTAAAAACATATGATCTCTGACAGTTTCGAAAATCCGCGTGGTACGCGACTGTATTACCGTGCAATGCAAATTTCCCGCTCGATCTACATACACTATACAATACACGCGACGAATTAACGACACGCGGGTGCCTCGCGCTGGAAACATCCGAATTCCCGACACGAGCAATTTCCCTTTTGCTACTGAAAATTTTAGTATAGCGAAAGCATTAATAATTATCGTCGTGTAAAAGCGATTCTAAGTGCGTTCAAGTACATTAGGCGATCGTATAGGTGTTTGTTTGCGCGACGATCGAAGCGGGGAGTTGGTCTATTGTTCGGTAAACGTTGGTTATGAAAATTTTAGAATACGTGTATGGCGGTTTGATCGGAGGTAAGGAAGCTGAATATGGTTGGAATAATCAATGGGAACGAGTTTTTTTCGTTTCAATTTGCAAAATGTTTTCGTTATATACTTATATATTTTGGTTTCGCATATCTGAGATTCAATTAAATTCGCGGGTTAATGCATTAATGGAGTTACCGGTGGATTATAATTTGTATTAACGGGTAAAATTTTAATCGAAATCTCGGGGTACACAAGAGATTCATCAAATGCATTAATTATATGTTCATTAATTAACACGTTTTACCACCTACCGAATATATTAACTAAACGAGTACGTGTATATATATATGTATACGCACATCGTAAAATCGTTGTAATTATCGAGTTTCGGAATTCGGGCGAGTATAATGGTTTTTTAATTAAATATATATATATATATATCAGTTTATTATATACTGAAATAACACGCATGCGAAACGCACATAAACTTGATACACTGTTTATCTACAGTTGTTAATGTATGCAAAAATTACTTAAATCTACATAACGCTGGTTCAGCAATAATAAGGTTCCGAATTGTTTCAATATCACTTATTCAATATTCAAGTCTCCCGGTACACAAGCTATTTATATATACCTATACAAATTTTACGCACCGCGGTATCAAAAGAACGACTCGAAGCAATTAAAAGTCGCGCAAATCGTGCGCATTAAACAAAAAAAAAGGAAAGAAACGCGCGTGACTCTGCGCTAACGACCATCACAAAAAAAAACGTGCAGCTCCGCAAGATAATTCCTCACTCGTATGTATATGCAGATTCGCGTAATATACGGCGTATACGCGTGCAATTAGTAGTGGCGTATACACAGAGAGAGAGAGAGGGAGAGGGAGGGTTGGAAAGACCGAGCGATTGGTAAAAAGTGTACGCGCGACTGAATTTTTTGTTCGACTACGAGCGATGAATTTTCGAGGATTTTCACGCGTCAAGCGGTTGCTGTGGCTGTATGCTTTTTTAGGGAGTGAGCGATGTTTTATAAAGCTTAAGGGCAATATGGTTGTCATGGTTTTTGAGGTTGTGTCATATTTTATTTTATATAATTCTATATACGGTTTTAACTAATTTCTTAAATCATTTTCCGGTATAATGTTTTTAAAATCCTACGTATATTATTCGAATTGAAATGCTTTTATAGGAGAATTGATTCATTGCAAATTAAACCGATTTTTATACATTAAAAGTACCATCCCGCATTGCCTTTTAAAATTATTTCTAATTGCCGAATAGCTGAATAAAATTTCACGATGGAATTCGTTCCGGTATAATCCAAACGACCCCTCAATATTTCGCGGATCTGAATTGCAAAGTATTACAAGACGTTTCGGTGTATAAACATCCATAATGTAAAATCGAAACGTATATACACGGTTGCGATTTACAATTCTAAATTCCATCCGCGTACTTTTCATAATCATCAACCTTATAAAGGTATAGTAACAGAATAAAAAAGATCTAATCACTTAGGAAAATACGCTCTTCGGTAGCTCGTTACGCGCGGGTAAACAATTTGGTTTCGCATTAGCGTGACGTATATATATATATATACGCGCGCACGGGATAATCATCGAACGCGCCTGTCGCAGGCGTTAATTTTGATTTCCTGCGGTAATGAAAGTCCCTGGCTCGTCGCTTGCGAACACGGTGACGGTGTGTTGTGGGTTTGCGCCTTTGGGGTTGCGAATTTTCAGAACAAGATAAATATATATAAGTGGTTAGTGAAATATTAATAAATCGTATTTTTTTTTTAAATAAACGGTCGTAGAGGTAAATTTACCTTTTATATCTTTAAATAAGGTTCGATTTCTATTTTATTTTATATTTTTTTTCGACTTAAAGCGTCGTTCGACGTTTTAATTACGGTTTTAGCTCCGGTACGCGCGCGCGTATCTGCTATATATATACGTACAAAATCGCGTTCTACACGAAGCAAGGTAGAGAGAGGGAGAGGGTGAGAACAAATTTACGAGGATTTTTCGACCACGCGGTTATCCTCAACCAAGCCGTCATAATTCTCACGTTTATGATCTGTACAAGGATACAAGTAGGGCCATAAAAATTAAGGGGGAAAATTTATGGTGTGGTCCTAGACCGCGTAGAAAGCATAATTAAAAGTTACCGGTTCAGCGCTATGAAACAAAAACATACGTGTGTGTGTATATTATATATGATTTATCAAGATTTTGTCACATACACGTATATAAAAAAAATCATTATAAATCATATTGTCAAAGCGTCGAGGTTGCGTTTAATTATACTATAATTATACTATATTATAGACTATAAATTTCATTCTAAACTCTGCGCTCTCAATCACGGAAATGGGGGAGTGCAAAATGTATATATACACACATTCAAATTATATCTCTGTTTCAGGGTATAGTATATACGTAGGTAACAAGCGGGTGTTTTATTGCGCTTCCCTAAATTGCACTATACCACCATTGTCGTATTTTTTGTCATACCCTCTAGACAAACTAACGCGATAAGTCTGCGGACGCGCGCACAGGCGACGAGAATAAAAAAACAGCTTACTCAATTAGACCGCGACAGCACACGTTTCATTCGACACTCTATATATATATATATATATATGCACATATATACGAACACAAGTGTATACTGGGAATTTCTCGCGGAAATTTCATCGAATTGCTCGCTCGCTCGTTCGCTTATGATTATTCATTCGGGACGACGCGTATTTCCATATTACGACGCGAGAGCCTTTTGTTTCTCTAGCGCTACCGTGTGGATATAAAAGATGGAAAAAGTGTGAGAGAGAGAGAGAAAGGACGAGAAGAGGAGAGAGAGGATTTAAATTTTCCATGTAAACTGTTTTCTATGCGCATGCGCACGTGAGAGAAAGAGAGAGAGAGAGGGTGTGTCGTTTTAATGCGATCTCGCGCGCTTGATGGTCCCGTATTGCAGCTTGAATTATTCGCACGATTCGCTGCCTTGAAATAATCGCGTTTTTCTTATAGGTCGGTGCGTTCTCCTCGTTCGGTTGGTTTGCTTTCGAATGGGTTTACGATTTTCCGAGGTGTTGGTGCGCGATTTTTCTTAGTGAATTGCCGCGTTATTGGTTGGAATGTGTGTATATTACCTACCATGTAATTAATCGGTAAGATTTATCTAACGAAACGTGAAAACAAATTTGCTAATATAGATATAAAAGTTAAATAGCGTAACTCAAAAAGTACATATACGAATTTAAAATAACTCACGTGTATATAAATACACGCGCAATCTGAACTTACATCAAATTTCAAAATCCAACCGTGTCCCGTACACACGTATATATCCACCTGCCCATCACTCGCTTGACATTTTACCTCGTTCTCTCTCGAAAAGCAGCAGGCAAAAAACATCCCTACAGCTGCACTTCACACGGGACTACAGTTGCTATGTGTACGCGTACACGACGACGACGACGACTTTTAATTCGACTTCGTATATACTAGTGTACTCTCAATTCGCACATACATACCATACATACATACATACGTATAAAGTCAGAACGAAGCGAGAGGCAAATATACACCGTTGAAAAAAAAGGGAGTAAAAGAAAAAAAAAAAGAAGTCAGCTTTCGGCGTGTGTGTATATATGCGTGCGTGCGAGACTTCGCCGAGTTACAAAGTGAAGCCATTACAGCACTTCTGCTGCAAATGTGCACAGTATATACGCCACGCAGGCTGTAGCGAGACGAGCCAGTAGTGAAAATGCGAAAGAGCGACGAGAGCGCGCATGCAGCAGGGTTGTTCGGAAGAATTTTTTTTTTTTCTTTTACTTTTTCAGAGGAAGAGAGGGAGTCGCGATGTTTGAAGGTAGATAAATGAGAGCTGATGCTGACGCTTCGCTCGTGGTATGAGTATTTTTATGGAATATTAATTTATGTCTGTGTAATATATATATATATATATTAATGATATATATAATGTACGGAAAGTGTGTACCAAAATGGTACATGTTTCAGGTTGCTTTGACATATACCAAATTTTGTATATATATATATATAAACAACTCGGTAATACGGTCGAGTGCGAACGATAAAATTACAGCAGGCAGGGTAATATCCGTATACGTGGAAAGTATACCTGACATTAGTTAACCGTTAAAACGATTGCCGGATCGATGGAGCGGAATAAAAGCTGGGAAAAAGCGCAGGTGAGTATATACGGTGATATATATATGTACACGAGCACTTGAAAAATACTCGCGAAGAGTGCCAATAGCATAGTATTTGCGGTTATCAGTACAGACGTTCCAGCTCTCTATTTCTTTTTTTTTTTTCATATCGAATTAACGCGGTCGGTGGGTTGCAAAAGCATCTCTCGCTACTCTCTCGTGTGTTTGCTATGTGTATATATACCAACAGAGTGGTCACGTGAGCTTGCGAATTATCAAGTTGCTGAAGAGTGGATTATATATGGGCTCTTGGACTCGATTCTTCGTTATGTAGGAGCTTTTTTGTGTGTTGGGTATACTGCAATTACAGGTGATGGGAATAAGATATCATCTATTGTATTAAGAGATCATATCGCGTGTTATTGAAGATCGCATAGAGAGATGCAATATATCTCGTGATACGACGTGGAAGCAGGAATTGTTTTCTTCTCAGTGTAGACGGATGTAGGTTTTTCAAGGAAACATTTTTTTTTTAATCGGTTAAGATTATAAAGGATATATTTATATAAACGATTTGTTAGATTATCTCAGCGTACCTTTAATCGTATTTTATTTTCTGATTAAACAACTAGATAATACTAAAATTTTAGGTGACGAGAGAAGTACAAATTTTCAAACCTTATATAAACGACCGATCAGTTATTAATAGAGAAAAATTGATTGACGAATATAAGTGAATAAATGCGGCAATGAAGTTAAACGTGCGCATATGTCACTGTTATACACATCCCTGAATAATTGAACAATCGATTAGTTTCGAAGTAGCGATTCGCTGCAATTTTCAATTGTATAATAAACAAAATTCAATTTTAAATTCATCAAGCAAACGACTGATATATGTACGTTCAATTTTCGTTATTCAGGTGAAATATGTAATTTATTAAAGCGTGGTCATGTTCATCGGTCAAATATATGTCTGCATGCATATTATGCGCGTATTCGATGTCATTGTACCTGCGCATTATATGCATAAATTATAACCTTAAATCCGTAATATACTCATAAAACATTGATATCAACAAAAACTAGTCCATCAATTATAATATATATAAAAAAGGATTTAATAATAACGGTTTTTCTTATATAATATCTCTTTTAAAAAAAGAAAACTCCTAAGAACATGTAAACATCGACACCTGTAAAAACGTTCATACCTCAACAAACCCGTTAAAGAAAAGAAGAAAAAAAACACCAAAGACAACATCAAAGACACAAGCACCAAGAATATATTTATCCGAGAGCTGTTGTTGGCTTCTCGCATATATATATATATATATATACACTCGACGCAAGCCACTTGACGCGCGATTCGATCCGGCGCGCGCGTAGTTGCGGTCGAGTGTACACGAGCGTCGGCTGCGATGGTATATATAAAAGGAATTCTTGCGGGGCGGGCGCACAGAACCTCGCACACACACTCGCCATGATCGAACTGGGATTATTTTGTCAAGCTTCGAGCGAGAATTTCAAGGACGATAAGGTCATGGCCAAGATTTTAATGAATGTTAACATTTTTTTGTTATTGTTTTTTTATAATTTATATTTGTTATAATTCGAATTTAACACATTATTAGATTCATTGAAAATTGTTTGTATATGACTTATTGAAATAAAGAAAAAATCGATATCGTGATAGGATTTGGCAGGTGTATAACGGAGCAGTTGGGTGTAAAAACGTCACTTTATAAACCGCAAAAGCGCGCGAAGTGAAAACGAATTTTTCACTCCCTGTCATCGGGAAAATATTGTTCGGTACGTGGCTGGAATAAAATATAAAATTTCTCTTACGTCAATGTACCAGTACAACTTCTAAAAGAATCCTTTTATATTTGTATCACTGTCTATCTATCTACCTATCCTTACAACATTACTCGCACCAAAAAATTCCATATCCGCTGGAACTAATTAATATCCCAGCTTTAAAAAAAAAAAGGCTCCGCAGCACTCAAGCCCCCGCGCGTTCCTTCATTAACCGCACAAAAGCTCCTGTCCCGCATCAAAAGAGTAACCACTTGCCGGTTAAGTCTCTCATAACCAACGCGTGTATAATCCCATTAAAGAGATTCGCTTACCGGATATGCTGCTGCAGCTGCTGCTGTGCGCAGGAGACGAGAAGAGAGCGTTTCTTAGAAACCCTTATATATATACACCTCCCATGGGACCGAAGACGTACGTGTATATATATACAAAGGTGAAGAAGATGTTTGCACTCGCGGAGTAATTAAAATTGTAGGTATATATAGGCGGTGCGTAGGTGATGTGATGCGTGAGTAAAAAGGAAGCTATTAGCGCGCGGTTGCTGTGAGATGGGAAGAGGGAAAATAAGGGATAGCAGGGGGGTGTAAAAGGTTTGGTCAACAACAAAAAAGAATCTGTGGGAGATTTTACTACTCGACAGCTACAGACACGGTATATATAGGATCCGCTTTGAAACCGATACAGCAACGCACATCGCAGTATAGTCACGTATGTATATCTCTACGCGGCAGCTCGACAACAAAAACAAAACAAAACAACCGTACAGCCATTGAAGCTACGCACATATATACCCCCATCGCGTCTCTTTCGAACACGGCTCAATTATTCACGGTCTCTTTTTCTCCTCCTCCTCCTCCTCCTACTTCTTTTTCTTTTTCATCCGAAAAATAAAAGACGCAGCAAGGCTCGCGAGCAACGCAACAACCAAAAAAGAAGAGGAGAGTATAAACAGGGATGGAGTAATTGCGCCGGCGGGCAAACAATGCGTGAGTAAGCTCGTTAAGCGCGGCGGCGGCAGTGATGGTGGTGGTGGTGGTATATATACGCGGAGGCTTTTTCCTTCCGTTTTCCCCTGTGCACGCCGCGATAAGCCTCGAATTTCCTTCGACGTCTCGCCGCGTTGTTCTCTTCTTCTCCTTTATATGTGTGTGTAGAAAAGGAGAAGATTCTGTGTGTAGGTGGTGTTGTGCGAGTAATTAAAACGTATATATATAGTCTAGGGCTGTCGGATATCTTTTATCTTACGGTCGAATACGTACCTCATGCGGTTTAGGAGGAATAAAGTGTTAGGGTGCAATGGGTGCTCGAATAAGAGAGAGAGATATCAGTGTTCTTTCCAAACGAGATTGAGAGACGGAAACCGTTGATTATGTTGTAACTCTCGCGCAAACATCGTTGTACTATACAACTTCTTCTTACAATATCAACATAAATATCTCATCGAGAGAGGCAGCTCCACTCTAAAACTATGATATATACATGTAAATTACGAACCATAACATCGAAGAATTCCAACTCATCTCAACTCCAATAAGCGCAGCAGCAGATCGATCTCCTCTCTCACTCGTTCTCTACGAGTGAGTTTTGCAGAAGTAAAAAAAAAGTTGATCGCACAACGCGAGAAATGCATATAACAGGGCGACGAGAAAGTTTTAGTATCCCATCATACGGTCGACGGATGAGGCGATAAAATCGACTGGCTCTCTCGCGCGCGGGGGTTTTACGAGCGTCGCGCTCGAGCCTGAGATACAATTAAAATATTCAGAAGCGTATATATATATAGAGCGGGAGAAAAATTGCAAGCCGTTCCATATTTCATATATATATATATATATATATATATATATACGTGGAACGACACGAACGTGGACGACCTACTTGACGTGCAGTTACTCATGGTATTACGGACGCGTACGGGTAGTAAATTTATCCTATGGGTGTGTGCATGTGTGCGTGTGTGTGAGGTAGTAGGGAAGTAGTGGACATGGTCGTATAGGTGAAAATGAAAAAATTGTATAAGCCAAATGGTGAAAAGCTCTCCAATTGACCATAGTCTGCTGGGTGTACTTCGTATTTGATGAATTCGTTTGGTGAAGTTTTTATTGATATGTTCAACAATGAAGTGGAATACAACGCTGCTCGAGCAAATTGAATGTAACGTTAGCCAATTGAAATATTGTACAGTTACTACAGTTTAGTATGGATAGTAAAAGAATTTTTTAAAATCGAACTATACTATATACTGCAGCCTTACAACAGTAAGAATCCAAAGCCAAAGCTAATATTTATTACCCACATCTCGAATGATTCACATTAACCGTATCTCCATCGGCGTCTTCTACTTCTAAGCAACATCAGCAACGTCCAACCGAATAACCGTCGTATACACCGCAGCAGCAGCAGCATTTCGCTCACGTTCGCCATTAAACATTCACTCTCTCTCTGTGCTCTACTCTCGTATACTTACTCTCCACTCTGACGAAATTTTTCCACTCACTCATTCTTTTCCTTATATTTATCGCACGACGAAAGAGAGTAAGACTCGTATATAACTCCTTACGACAACGACGGCGCAATCATTTACGTATTCGCGTATATATATATATATATATACATGCGACACTTCACCTTGGGTGACAAAAGTGGGTTGAGCATGGATTAGCCTCTTTTTTGGGGGGGACTGTGTAACGAGAAGTAGAAGATGCTTTTTTACTTTTCTCTTTTTAAACTTGGCAGTGTTGTCGATCTTCGTTGTTTTCCAGCAACACGATGGTATGTATAGGTGAGCGAGTATAAAGCTGTGTATACATTGTTATAAAGAGAGAGGAGGGACACATACACATACATACATACAGTGAGCTTAGCAGACGTTAGATTTACGCGCGCTGAGTGGGAAAGTTGATAAAAGTTGTTAAAACTTACTTTAGCGCCGCATCGTTAAGTTTAGAATCAGATGAATGATAAGTTTTAATGTGCTTTCGCGACGAGAGAGAGGAAAACTTTTGCGCGCCGTCATAGTAGCTTTTACACTCGTGAGATTTTTGGTACGTCGTATACATATATATATATATGTATTCTCTAATGTTCTTCGTACAAATGAAACATTAAAAAGTATATGTGTACGTGGTTGCTGACGTAAACAGAATGAAGAAAAAAATAATAATTTTAGTTTTTTTCACACACGCGTGAAAGTTGGATAACCTCGCGTGCAGGGTTATTATTCTTTTTCCAGAGTACATATACGGGTTGCGTCCAATTTACCTGACTGACAGAAAGAACCGCGTGGCATGTATTAAAATGTTAATCGGTATATATGCGGACGCGCGGTACACGCGAATCGATCATATATAGCAATTCATCAGCTGTATAGAACCGAAGCGCCGCAACGAAATTGCAGCCAATAAAAGCCGCCTGCATGTCCCGGTGCAATTCCGAATTTTTCGAATCGTCAGCGGAATGGTCGAAATGTTTCAATTATACTCTATATATATCTACTGATCGTAGCGATTTTCATTCCGAATGCATATTCACACTTCTTCCACGTCACTTCCCCCGCGTCCAATAAATAACTCCCTACGTTGTTCATGCACTGCGACACTCTCACTCTCCCCGTCATTACCATTTCACGCGCACTCTCTCTCTCCTTCTACACTTAAGGCCATCTCCATTCGTAGCAGGGTTCTAGCGCACGTATATATAGGCGAGTTCTGAGATTCATCGTCGCATTTTGCATGCGCACGTCCGGGCGGAGGATATGTTTGAAAAACGTGCGCTGAAATTTCGGCTTCGCTACGTAGGAGGGTTGAGATTTTGCATACATATATATACATGTAGTGTGGGTGCGGTGGTGGTGATGTTGATTTGATTCGGCGTGTAGGGGAGGAAGGGAGAAAAAAAAGTGCATGGGTTGGTTGACCTGAGAGGGAAAGAGGGATTAATGCAGGATGTGTGGTACGTGTGGTGGATTGAAAATTGAATATTTTCGCGAGGGTTTGGTGAGAGGTAATTTTTTAGTTTTTCCATCTTCTATAACTGACGTTTCATATATATAGAGAACAAGAAATTAGTTAAAATTATGAAACTGTCAAGTAACCCGGAGTTAGAGCTGAAAACCTAAACTTTTTATCAAACTTTTTGACACTTTTTACTAAAAGTTTTATAAATTTTACCAAAAGTTCCGAAAAAAAGTGCCAAAAAATTTTGATTTTCAGAACTGACTCCGGGTTACTTGACTTTTTACTGATTTCTTCTAAACCATCAAGGAGCGCGGGAGCGCTCCGAAGGCAAGTATAGAAAGAGCCTTAAGGAGTGACCGCGCGATGATATACATTGAAATGGGCGCCCAAGGTTTTCAACTATTCACTGCGTTTCTAAATTTCATTTTATGGTATACTTTCTACACAGTAGCAACGGTTCTTCATACCCAACGTCATCGGAGGTTAGACCCTCGCATACCCACCCACCCACACACATACCTATACTTCCATTCACCAAGCATCTATACATTCTCCTACTTCGGAAATTCATTTGCGCATTATGTTACAAATCCAGTTCGCGAGTTTATTTGCATTACGTCGCGAATTCAGTTAGCAAGTTTATCCGCGTCGCTACATATATATATACATACATACTCGCGAGCGAGCGAACGCGCGTACACTAGTATACGAACTTGCAAATGCAGTTCGTAATTAGATGAGAACAGCAGCAGCAGTAGTAGCAGCCGGTTTGCTACTACTTGTTATTTGTTGTTGTTGTTGTCGTTATTATACGCTGTATTATATAATATATTTTATGTATCTACATTATTATCGCGATGTCAGTTTGTCGTATATAACATAATAGAAATCCTTTGTTAAAAATCGAACAATTCGCAATCTCTAAAATCGCGTGTGCGGTTACTTAACTTTCCCTCGTGTCTCGTCCTTCGAATTTCTACCGAGATACATACACGAGGGCGAATAATCCTTACGATATACCTATATATATATATATATACACCGATATCTCTCTAGCAACCGCAACACCCCGAATTCCTTCGGACAAGGAGGACAATGGAGAAACTGTATATACATCGAGGCTCGAAGAATCACCGAAGCGAACGCGTCGAAGGTGTATGTGTCTGTGTGTGGCTGTATATACCAGGGTGTACAAGAGGCTTCGTCAGCTGATTATATACCGCGGCGTATATAGTCGAGAAGATTTTTGAATAGAGCTTACATGTACGGTCTTTCTTGGAGAGTGAACTTTTAGGGTTCCTTTTTTCACGTGGAATATACCAATTATATTATATTATATAGTAAATAAAAGTACGTGTAAAATTAATCAATTATAGATTTCTCTATCAGAAATTGTATACATATATATATACATTGAGAAAGTGTAGGTGAAATTATAGGAACACGCACCGCGGTTCCGTTTGATATCCTTCGGCTGGTATGTATGTATGTATACGCATAGCAGTAGACTACAACAACTGCCGACACACCGCGTCACGTACTTACACGCGCAAGTGTATACGCGCTTTACTTGCTTAGCCGAGTTAGACCAAGTCAAAGTTCACTTAAGAGATGTACGTCTTAGGGCATGCCTTACCAAGTGTATATGTTTCATTAATTCGAACACCGCGGAGCATCATCCCTCTCTCTCTCTCCGTTACACTGTACATATATATTTCTATTTTATTGTTATTTACACTTCTTTTTCTACATTTTTCAACCCGCCTATTAAAGTATGCGTTCTCGTACCTTACAAAGTGATGACCCCGCGACCCCTATATAGTCAATCACGTCGACGAGAGAACTCACCTGCAACATAAAGAAAAGAGAATATAAGTCAACATAACAATCATTCAACGCCTGCTACATTCCGCTGAAAGCATAAATTATTATCAAAGCTCTAACCTCTTTCAATATTCATCCTCACTCACTCGCTCACTCGGTATCCGTTTCTTATCCTCACTCACTCGTTCGTTCCAGCAAAGGGAATCCATCAAAGACTTGATCTCTCGCGTGCACTTGCAAAATTCATCGCGACAAGAAAATCTCGCGATGTTACGCCCATGAGGTATAATTAACTTTTATTTCGCGTGTACGAAAAGGCGGGGTGCGGAATTCGCCAAGTTTGCGTAGAGCAGAGGTCAAAGGGATGAATTCGCGGTGATGTGCTCAGGGGTTGGTGTATATATATAATCTTCGCTATTGTGTGTGTTTCTTATAAAAGCACGTGGTAAGTAAGTGAAAATGCATTTACCTATCTCGATGTCATTAACCTCTACGTCTCCCATATATATCCATATAGTTATAATAACAAAACAGCAACTTCCGTAACCTGATTACCCTTCCGGTTGCACAATAGTAATTTTTTTTCCAAAAGACCTATCGATGCACTTACTTTCACCTCTCTCTTTGCTTCCTGTATACATATACACTACACACGAGAGAAAGAGAAAAATCAATCGGCTCATATGTGTCGCGAGCCAATCAACCGCTATAATAGACTTGTCGCACGCTAGACGAAACGGGTTAACAACGCTCGGCTGCTTGACATACAAAAACTCATTAGCCTCGGGGGTACATCGACCTCTCGTCTCCTTTTTTTAACGAATGAACATTTTGTTGTTTTTTTCTTCTTCTATCCGTCACTGTACTTACGTGCGAGATGATCAAGAATGTATATTTACCGGTGAACAATCGACCCCGAGTAGCACCGAAAAGACGTATATGTGTATGTGTATAGGGAGGAGGGAAAGATAAGGGGAGAGAGAGAGGAAGGAGAATCGATCGGATACGCGCGCGGGCGCAAGAGAGAGAGAGAGAGAGAGAGTGACTATAGCTTGATGGAAGAGGGTGGAGGCTGCGGATAAGCGAGCGTCATGATGATTCGATGAAGTTTTGGTTGGGTTGTTTTGTTAAACAGTTGTCAAAGCCAGCTGTCACCGGGTTCTATGTAAGAGTATGAATATAGTGAACGGGATATAGGCTGAAGTTATTGATATAACGTTGACGATATGCTTATACAGTTGTAGATTTTCAATTTAGTGTGGGTATAAAGATTTATTATTGGTTGTATAAATGTTTTGTTAAACACTTTGGAATTAGTTTAATTACTATTCTTCTAAAACTATAATTAAACATTGCATCTTGATTCACAGTGCGTATAATATTTGAGAGTGGGTATAATGGTTTCAAAGGTAACTAATATCCCTGACCGCTAATCAATTCTCCGCTTTAGACACGATAACGTATGCATTGTTATCAAATAATTGCCGATATCTAATTACCATTGCCATCGGCTCTATATATACGCAAGGCAGAAAATCAGCCAAATAAGCCGTGGCTATACCTTAAAACTGCTTATATACACGTAATTTCAGTCCCTTCATTATTTCAGTTTTTCCTTTTTTTGTTATTAAGAAAAGTCTTCGAGGTTAGTTGTAATCAACATACAGCATTATTGTTACAAAAATTACGATAACACTGCTGTAAGGATAATGAAAAAAATAGAGGTATAAAAATAAGAATGCGGTGAATACGATGTTGGAAATAATGCAACTTGCTCACGGTATATTTTTGAAATTAATTTCACTCATCGTATTGAAGATTATGCCCAATTATTCTTAATATTTCGTAGCATTACATATATAATACTATTATTTAGATAAGGTTAAATAATATGTGAAACTGGATTTTTTTAAATAGTTTGGAGGAATTTTGCAAAGAACTTTGAGACGTAAAAAGATTAATTTCAATTTCCAGTAGTACAGCTTACATTTGGCCAGCCAGCAATACACAAAGGGTCACTAAACTAATGCTTCCTCGCTTCTTCCCGTATACAATCAACTATTCGAATATAACAAAATACTTTTCTATCTTTCTATACTCTTGGTGGAAAGAGATTTTCGATTTGAAAGAAAGGGAAGAGATTCGGTGAGTAGAGAGAAGGCGCAAGGCTATCTTGTCAATTATGCAAGGCGAAGGCGAGCACTGAATGATTAACGCGACTCGTCGCTCGTAAATTAATCAGTCCGATTGCTCGTCGCCGTCGTCCTCTCCCTCTCTCCCTCTCTCTCTCGGTACATAAATTATATAAACGCGCGCGCGTGCGCGTGAGAGAGTCTACAGAGAGAGAGACGTTCAACAAAGAATGGGAACGCTCGCATAGTGTTGAGGGAAAACACGAGGAATTTCGCGTGGAGGTATGAAAGAAGCGAGATGATGATGAAGAAGTATAGAAGAAGAGGAAAATCGATCGCCCAAGGTGGCGGGAAAATTAAGCGTCAAAGGGAGAGAGAAGAACGAAAGGGAGAGCAGGGAAAGTGAGCGAGAGGAGAAGAAGAATGACGTGAGGGGAAAAGGAAAATGAAAAAAAAAGAGTCGAAAAGAAAGTGGAGAAACAGAGATGGAACGGAGAGAGAGAGAATGAGGTAGAGTATGGGACGAAAGGAAAAAGTAGAAAGAGAAACGCATGTAGCGAAACAAAAGGTACCGTAAAACAAGGAAGGCGACGAGAAAGAGCGAGAGAGAGAGAGTACAGTACAGCAGAAGAAAATCGAGTCGCGGAAATAGACGGCAGTACGCTGGGGTTCACGTATACTACTACACCGTAGGCAAGAAGGAAAATATTTAGCCGCAGTCGCGTAGGTAAACAGTCTCTCTCTCTCTCTCTCTTCCCGTACTACGCGTGCAGCCGCTCTCTCAACTGTAATTAATTTTCGTAATTGCTTTTCGATTGTCCCCTAGACGCGCACGCAAGTAGTATTAATGTCGCGCCTTGCGATTTGCATATAGCCAACGGATGATATGCCACCCGCGTACCGTACTGCCGTGAATTTAATCGCCTCGAGGGCTGTACGAAGTAAGAAATGAGGTGGTGGTATAGGTATAGAGATATTTCTTTTCGATTACATATATATATTGCTTCGTAGTATAGCTGGAATGGTTTCGGTAAAGCGGTAATTATTGGAACAGCAACCAAATGTTTAATCTTTATGTAGAATTAAATATGACATTAAATTTACGTGGGTTATATGCTATATCTGCTATGTAAAATATATAATAACCCGGGAAAATCTGATAACCGCGCGTATAATATTTGCAACATTTATTATACCGCTAATTATATATACTTCGAGTTGAATAAGCAAAAAGCGTTTGAGAATTCGCGTGCGCTATATACTTAGACCGAAATATACCTTTGAATATTCATAAAACGAAGCGGGAGCTTACGAATTTGTCGAAATTGAAAATTAACCGAGATATAACAGCTATTTCGGAAGGGAGTTGATCAAAAGTAAGCGCGAGTTAAAATGTATGTAAGGGTTATAAATTAATTTACAAAAATTTTACGTGCAAACCTATATCCTTCCTAAAAAAAGAAAGAAATAGTCGACCTATCGATAGCATATATATACAGAGAACCTCGTCGCATACGTTGCACACGTATGTATACCTACACATACATACACACACGCGCGTTGTTAATTCGCACCCTCGCAATGCCAGGACAATGGTCCGGAAAAATGCACGAGGACAAAAGGAGAAAGAGGGACGGAGAGGATATGTATAGGAGAGACGAAAGGGCGGCATAACGGCGACAGCGGAAACGAAGGGCAAAATTGCGAGAGAGCGAGGGAGTGAGTGAGGGAGATTGCGACGACGACGAATTAGTCGCGCGAAGGCGAGAAGGGGGATATGAGTCGCGACATGGGCGGCCGGAAACGTGTGTTGGGGCAGAGGGTGGGAGAGGTTGAAGCGTGCCGGCGGAACAGCGTTTTGGCTCCGGGTACTGTACGTGTATACACGTATCTGTCTAGGTATGATGTGCAATGTGTATATGCGTACGTAGGTTGTTTTATTGAATCATGCTCGATACGGAGTTGGAAAAATCGTGATGTTTGTAGATGTAGTCGACTGAAAAGGATTCCAGTAAAAGTTATATGCGATTACATTGACTATTAATATATATATATTACGTATACTAAATATTACACAGAAAAGTTTCTTACATAAACCTCTATGTTGTTGACGCAACCAAAACTTATATAAGAATAGATATATATACACACACCAGTGAAAGAAAACTTTCTGCTCCGACTATAATTCCTACGATTAATTTCACTAATACTATGTATATATAACAATTGCCAAATGTACATACATATATATATCTCTTCTGCAGAGTACCAGTGGGAGGCTATTTGACGGAAGAATTACGCGTGGCGCGCGTGGTGGGTGCAGCAACGGCGTGGCGCGCTGCAGCCTGACAAACGATGTTTGCTCCGCGGTTCAGCGACCCGCGGAAAAGAAGACACAGAGAGAGAGAGAGAGGGACGGTAACCATGGCCGCGCGAGCGGATGGCTAATTACTTCATTAGCCGTGTGCGCTATACGCCGCCGTGATTTTCTCGCGCCCGAGCGCGTTTAGCTCGTATACGGTGCAGTACTGGCTAATTGGTAGTTTTTTTTTTCGTGTATGTATGTGTATACGAGTGGGGTTCTTGTGTTCGTGAGGAATGACCGGTGAATGCAGAATTTATGCGAGTAGTTGATAAGGTCGATTTTATAATTGGTATAATCAGTGTAGAGTGTATTTTTCAAATTATCGCATTCCCTATACAACGCTATATTATACAATTTATGTAAATCGTTCAGTGTAAAAAACTATACGCATGCGGGGTCACAACCTCGAGTTCAAAACACATTCCACGTCTCAGTCCTGGAAAATATCCATCTACCCTTTCTTTCTCTCTCTTGCTTTCCGTACGCTCGTAAATTAGCTCGCTACATCTGCACTCTATCGATTGCTTTCCGCGCCGCACGTCGCGAGAGCCAAACGTGCAATTCTTTCTCTTTCTCATTCAAAGACGCGAAATTCATGCGAGCTTTCCTCACTCTTCCATTTCTCCCTCCCTCCCTCCCTCCTCTTGTTGTTCTTCCGGTCCTTCTTCGTCTCCTTCGTCTCCTATGCATCGTGCAAAATCTCCCTTTGTCATTTTCCTTCGGCCCTTCTTTTTCCGAACGCACTGGGCGACTACGACGCTCCTTTTGTGTGACTGCTGCAGTAGCAGCAGCAGCGGTGCCTCTTTCATTTTCCTCTGGCGCTTTTGTCGCGCGTGGAAAGAGAGAGAGAGAGGGAGGGAGGAGGCACTTCCGTTTCCTCTCGTCGTCGGTCTGAGAAAGACGTTCGTTCGCTCGCGCGCGCGCGCGCGCTTGCGACGGGGGGTTAACTTTGTCACGGGAAATGTAGAGGAGGTGGGTATTTCGATTTCAGGGTAGCTGAATATATATATGTATGTATATATATATATACGTGAGTAGGATGAGGTTTTAGCAAAGACGACGACGACGACGATGGCGCTTTAACTGTACTTTTTTTTCTGTGAAGTATAGGTATATATAGGTATATAATGCTTTTACGAGGGAATATATATTTTATCTTCAGCGGTAGGTATATACTTTTGTCGGGGTCTGCGGGATCTTAAAGGAATCGATGGTAATGATGTGTCATTATTCACCGGGAATTATAGGCTATATGGAATAATTGTCTGAGGTTCGATATAGACGAGGTTTATCTTGAATGGGTAAACGATGATTTAAGAATGATATTAGAGAGTTTTTGGGGATAAATTTCCGATAACGGATTTCTTCAATGAAAGAACTTTCCAGTACACTTGGTAATCAAAAAATCGATGCTCACACGTAATTTGATCTTCGTAAAAAAAAAGCATATGACCTCGCGCGTTTTCGTAAATCCACGTGGGATTGTATAGCACGCGATGCAAATTCGACGCTCGAACTATACTACAACGTACGCTGGCGCCTCACGGGAGACATCCGAATTCGCGACACGAGCAATTTCCCCTCTGCTACGGAAAATTTCATTCCCGTATATAGCGAGAGCATTAATAATTACCGTCTCGTGAGTGTATATATAGATATATATTGTAGATGTAAAAGCAATTCCGAGTGCGTTCAAGTACATTAGGTGAGCATAGGTGTTTGTTTGTGTGTAAAGATCGAAGGAGGGAGTTGGTCTATTGTTCGGTAAACGTTTGGTTGTGAAAATTTTAGGGTACGTGGGGTGAATTAATTTGGAGCGAGGAAAAGTATAATACAAAATGGTAAAATGGTGGAGAATTTGTTTTATAAAAGAAGAAATTACTAAACAAAAAAAAAGTTATAGAAGAGCTTAAAACATTTTATAAAAGCAATTTCGTGTGAAATTGGCCTTTTAAAAGTTTCATGGAACGTAATGAAAAATTTTGTTCCATATATATAGAATCTAAAAAGTCACATATATTCACCACGTTCTTTTGCTTTCTATAATAATCATTTATTTTTTTAACCATTGGAAAATTCAACTCTTTCCCCATCTACATTTCCACCCTTCCAAAATATTCACTCATAAGAATCGAGTTAACATCCTCCATCCCCAAATATATCCAATCCCACATACATCGTCCCCCTCCCCTCCCCAAAAAAAATCCTAACCTCATATCCACACCCGTTACCAAAAAATCGAACCCTATATCCTGCGCATCTCACGCTCTCATACACACACACACACACGAGACACTACGCCTCAGGCTGTAAGCAATTTTTCTCCCTCTCTCTCTCTCGCACACGCAGGAGGGGTTGAAGAAAAACCGGGCCGCGCCGTGAGCGTATATAGCACTATAATATACAGAGCGCGACGCGACGTCGTCGACGCGCGGCTGACGTATCGGGGGGGAATTGAAGGAGACGCCGCCGGTATATAAAATGGGTCGAAAATTTCCGCACACGCGCGTTGGGAGAGCTTTTAGTGAGCGTGCGGCGCAAAAGCCTCCTGATGTTTCGCGAATTTTCACTGCGACGGAAGGGGAAGTAGAGCAACGAGGGCCGTTTTACCTTATACCAGAAGGTTGGATGCTTTGATTTGTCTATTGTATATATGTATATACGGGTGTTTTTGAAGTATATGGAACAGGGAAAATATAACGAGATTGTCGTATAATGGAACACTTGAAATTCAAATTCTACCTCGCGGCGAATCATCATTTTACAGAGCGTTAGACACGCGCGTGACGATTGAAAATAATAGCTTGGGTATATTTCGAATATTGTCGTTCACTCTATCGCGCGTGTGTGTCGCGGATTTGTTTCGCGATCGGTGTGTGGTACCTCTGGCCACGGGCGTTCAGCGACCTAATTTTAACGGCCGATCGAGGTGAAATGAAATTCGGCGCGTGTTATGTAGCGTACGCTAAGAAAATTCGATGATTTCATAATAGCGCTTTCATTATTTAATATATGGTTTATAGGTATATTACAATTGTTTACAAATTTACACTCACTGTGAGAAATGTACCGCCTTTTTTGTTAACTTTACACTTTCTATTTTACAGTAAATTTTGGCATTTACATTAAACAACATTGCCTTAAATTTTCACTACTATAGTAATATTTTTACGTATAGATTACATTATATCAATGTTTGGTATATATACTAATTGTAATTATTAAAAATTACACCTACACAAAACATCATTAATTTTCTACCAATACACAGATATAAAAATAAACGCCTTACCATCTACCACAACCCCCACACACAACAACCCACCTACACCGAAAGAAAAAAAAAGAGCTGCATTCATCTCGCCCCCCAATTCTCCATTCTCCCCAAGATTCTCCCTCGCATTATTCCCTCAGCCCCGCATCGTCGTATATAATCATCCACTCCGTATGTACCACACGGGTACTTCACCTGCAGCAGTTCTCTCTCTCTCTCACCCTTCCTCCTCCTCCTTTATACACGCGAGATCGAACGGATTCCACTGGCGTCGCTGCTACTCTCCCCCTTTGAGGCCCTTTTCAAGACCCGCCGCGTCTATACGTCTTTTGCTCGCATATGCGAGGGAAGTTTGATGGAGTTGATCGGCGTGCAGATGAGGTCTGCCGCGTGTATAGTGGATCGCGAATAGAGAGTTAAGTGGAGTATAGGAGGGGAGGGAGAAGAGA
This sequence comes from Torymus tubicola, assembly GCA_035583055.1. Lineage (NCBI taxonomy): Eukaryota > Metazoa > Arthropoda > Insecta > Hymenoptera > Torymidae > Torymus > Torymus tubicola. The sequence continues at coordinate 24,993 of JAWWEQ010051438.1, read as the reverse complement.
AGGACGAGGAGATAGTTTAGGAGGGGAATCTTCCAATCGAAGGGTTCGAATGATTAGGAGAGAATATATTTGGTTAAAAAAAAGTTTGGTTGTAACGTTAATGTGTATAATAAATTGTAACTTGTTCGCAAAAGAGAATAACATAATGGTAACTGCTCGAGCTTTTGAAACCAAACCACGAACAAAACTATCTCGACTATATATATACACGCGCCGCTTGAAAAAGTCCTTATATCTTATCTAAGCCCGACGTGCGATTCTCAAAGCGCCGCTGCTGCTGCTACTGTAGTTGAGAAGGAGAACCGCCTCTCGGCCGCAGTTTTTCTCGAAAAGAACCTAGCACTCTGTGTGTATATACTTATATATATATATATATATACATCTCGAGCATAACGCGAAAATCCCGGCGCCGGAGCCAATTTCTCTCTCTTGCTCTTGCTCTTAGAATTATATACACTCGCCGTTCTCTCGCGCATACTTATCGCCAGAGAGAGAGAGGAGAGGAAAAGAGAGTCTTTTCCAGCACGGCGTTCTGCAATTTTTATCTTCCTTGCTCGCTGCTGCTCGTTTCTTCTTCTTGTGGGGCCTTGCATAGCTATACTACTACTACAGTTGCTCGGTAAAAATTCTTTAATTACGTATATAATGAGCTAAAGCTTCCGCGAATTTTTTTTTAGAACAGCGGTTGTGGTTTATCACACGGATATGTATATATATATATATGTAGATAAACTTGTGTTCTTTTTTTGGAGGGGGCGAACGTTTGTAGAGATTAAGTACGTGCCGTGTTGCGAATGCTTTTTTTTCGCGGCTGTATGTGTGTATATATATGTTTTAGGCACGAAGCTTTTTAATTCAAACACTTCTCGCTTCCTATCCCTTTATAAATATCAAATATTATACCGCGCGTGAATAATGAAAAAACTACATTCCATCAATTCGTCGCTGTAACTTATTCACGAGTGTGAACATATATCTAAGTATGGAGGTACACGAATGAAGAGAGGGAAAAAAAGGGGCGCAGAAGAAATCAATCGTAGCCAGGGCCCCGCGGATGATTAAAAATTTGCCAGTAGTGGTATATATCGAAAAATATATATATATATATATATATATATATACACGCGTAGTCATGAAAAGCAGGTTCCCACAGGCGCCTTGTCACATACCTCTTTTTACACCTCTTCTTCTTTCTTTTTTTTTGGTTGTCAACGCCGGAACTTTTTCAAAACCCCTTACGCTTTTTTGCACCGGAAAAGCCATCATACTTCCTCTCTCTCTCTCGTTTCATTTTTCGGAAATTCTCATAATCGGGCAATCGGTCTCTCGTCTCTTCTTGCTCTACTTTTCCTCCCACCCTGAGGGGGTCAGCGACGTTTTCCAATATATATATACATATATAAACGCGCGATCCCTTTGCCCGGCTGCATGTTTCTCTTTTTACTCGCGGCTGAATATATATGCATGGACAGGCTCGAGCAACGATTCGGAATATATTGTACGGCTGTTCAAAGAGAGAACGGCTATATATCAGTGGTGTCGAGGTGATGATTAAACAGAGGCGGTTTAGTCGACGGTAATATATTACGGGTAGAAAATTTTATATATATATACATGGTGTCGGCATGTATGTGAGGAAATTATCTTTTTCCTTTTATTATTCTCAAAGACCCAGTTTATAAAAAAATAGTTGTTTATTTGAGAAGAAAAAAATATTTTCAACATGTATGTATGCATTGTTTCTCCATAAAAATATAAATTTCACTGTGTTTGATTGCTACCAATTCCACGTACCCGTAAACAACCGAAAATATAATATATAGCTTAAATTAATTATTATTTTTATGTCTCTGATATTCATTCTGACGAAAATATTGTCCCTCGCGACAATGTACATCATACACACACACACACACATTGTATAATGAAGCAACAGGTAGACACGTACACGTTATATTGACGAACCGAAATATATAAAGTGTAGGAGGACTTTTAATTTTAACGTTTTAATTACGCCCATACACACGCGCGCGTGCGGTAGTAGAAGAGTCATAGTGTACACAACCGCGTTGACATTGATTTTCATCGACTTCAGGTTTATACTCACTTCAACGAACATATACCACACTCGTCAAAAGATTCTACTCCTAAAACCATCAACTTGACAACCTTCCCCGATATCAAAAGCCAACTGATTCTCTTTCTTTTCTACCCTACACACACATACGATACCATACTAAAAATTCCACGTATCCGTACCAACGTCACGAAAATCCGCAAATACACACACACACACATACACATATCGATCGATATTTCCACAACCATATACACGCGCTATATAAAAACTATTTCGATTGGCGTATAAACCAATGGACTCTCGCGCACTTCTCTCTCCACAAACCAATATATCAATATACCACCAGCGAGTGAAAAAACACATCATCCCTTGCGCGAGGGTGGAACAATGCGCGTTGTCGTATTCCGGCACGGTATAGTATAGCGGTGAACCTATATATACAATGCCCGCATAGCGGAAGGGAAAGTCTTGACCCAGCCGAGTTAATAATCCCAAGCTCGCGTGTAATCTGCTCCCGTGACGTGATCCCTTGTATGTGTGTGTGTATGTGCTGGTGTAGGTTGTAGCATTATGTGTAATTGATTCATCCTGGTTCCCTTACGTTATTGGTCCCGAAAAGTTTGACGACTCTATTGTTGTATTACATCGTTTTTTATACTATAAACGTTTTGTTAAATATTTTTTTTATTCTATAATTCCAAATTCTCATTATATTTTTCGAATATACTCGTAAATGGATTCAGTATAACCCAGCCCTTCTCTATACCTCGGTATCGTCGGCTCCATCAAAATTTTCAAAAGCCCGATAAAGGTAATAAAGCAGCCCGTCGATATAAAAGAGCGCGTAGCGTCCTGAAAAAACCTTCCCCTCCTTCCTCTCTTTATATATATATATACACACTATCCACGAGATCAGCGAGCTAACGTGCGAGACATCAGCTCGTCGCGTAAATGACGCGAGGTTGTATCGCGTGTTGATAAAGGAAGGGACAGAGAGAGAGAGAGAGAGAGAGAAAAGAGAAAATCGACTGATAAAGCTGACTCTTTTATCTCAGTCGGGAAACGAGTGATAAAGACGTGAATTAGCGCTGGATGCAGTTTCGAGAGGGAGAGGAAAAGCTCGGTCGTTGTTTCCCGTTAATGGCGAGTATTATGTCCGAGGGTAGAGAGAAGGGATTCTTGAAGTTTTGGAAGAAATCGAGCCGACACTGGTAGATATATATATATATATATATATGTGTGTGTGGGGGAAATTGTTATAGGGGCTCTCGTGCAATGGAACGAGGACGGTTGATAAGGAATGGTTATTGGGTTCTCGAGATGCTGTGAGAATAATATTTTTGTTCCGAGTGAAAATGCTTTGGTATAGAGGTTGGATATATAACTGCGGAGAAATCGAGGGCGCGGGTTCAACTAAATACGTGGGTTCAATTTTTCTAAAGCTTTTTTTTGCGCTTTCAAATCGTGGATTGTAAAATATAGTACAAATTAAGATTTTATATACTGATGTTTATTACAGGCACTTGGCACTTGTTAATCCTCTACAGCTAAATAAAGACATCTAACAGTTATGGCTTGTTCCTTTATTTATCCGCGTATATTTGCCATCTGTAGTCGTGAGGGGGGGAGAAAGATACTATACTTTTAACCATTTTTACCAGAGCTCGAAATAGGTCCGTTTAACTGTTGAGTTTGCCCTCAATGGAACACCCGCTCGGCTAGTAATTATGTAAAGTGCAATTTAACTCTGTAAAAGTGGAAAATACCCGCGGCTGAAAGGTATTTAAATTTTTCGTAAGTGGATTCGTCATGAAATAACTTATTCTTTGTTCTTGGACAATTTTCTTAGGGCGACGCATAATTATTCATTGAATCAATGAATGTTTCTCTGTGTACAGGTTTAAAAATAGGAATTTATTTCATTTTTGTTGCACTTCGAGTGAGGATTTACTTGTTAGTATGTTTTTAATATATATCAGACTACACTTGGATAGATTTACAACTATATTTTGCAATGTTATCATTCAATCAGAACGTTGTAACTGCGCGTTGCTCCCCACTTTTTATGCCCCTCGGTGGCACTCGTACAGATTCGTCGATCGCTGCTACGGTTACAGCCCATCACAACGTCTACAAGTGTAAAATCTCACGTTCTATATACAATTTTTATTTTGTAGATTTTTCCAACATCTTTTCATCCTTGAATTCTAACCAATAATATATTTTTTGAAAGTACATTAATTCTGTTTTATCTAGAAAATATTAAAGCTGCATGTTGACCACTTGTAAAATATGCAATAATCTCCTGAAAAAGTCTGCTTCAACTCTTCGTTTCTTCTTTTTCTCTTTTGAATTATTGTTATAACACTGACCCACGAAGAATAATTAGATTCAAGGATCATGATAATTTCGGCTGTAATTAATGCAATGAAGCTCGTTAAGTATAATACATTCGTCAGACTGGTAAAAAATGACCGTAAAGTGTCATTCATATATACCAGCGCATTATGAAATAAAGAGAATACTAGTTCTTGTATAAGCAGTCGTCGAGCAGTTACCATAATATTTACAGATTATTTTAATTGATTGCGAATCAGTAATTCACTTTAAACATATATAATCTCATCATTAATTATATGAATTGATTTATTACACCGAACAATAAATTTATTGTAATTCCGGTAGTAATGTATAACAACATTGCTATAACAATCACATAGGAGAGGCCACAGGAAGTAGTGCATAAAATATCACATAATAATTGAACGAATATTTGGGCAGATGTCAACGAATAAATAGAATCAAAAGTCAGGATGGAAATTAACATTTACACTTTGTGCAAATGTAGGTCGTGCACTCTAGCTTAATTCCCGCATTATTATTTAGAATTCAACTGGCACTTTGGTATTAATTATGTAATACGATGCAGTATTAAATTAATGAACGTAATAGCGGAAACATGACTATTGATAGCTGTAATTCCCATTATTATTATATTATATATCTGAATGACTGTTGACCAGAATATATAAAATCTTTCAAAATGAATTATTAAAAGCACACGTTGAAATATTTCATTTTAACCTTCCAAGAACGTCAAAAAAAAAAATAAATAAAATAAAATCATTGCTTTCCAGTTCAAGTACTATAACTGCGTCCCATCGACCGGTAAAAAAACAAGCATCCGACTGATCGGCTTATGATATTCATCCAATTAGAAATATATCGTTTCATTTGACTGGCAGTTTAATCTACCAATGGGGCAAAGTTTCTCGCGGCTGAAAATCAACAGCGTCAAAACAAAACAAATTCAAAACTGTCACTTCCACGGTTATATTCCAGACCAACCAACCTGAAAACATCCGTATAACCTTAAACAATCGTTTCGAAAAAATAAAAAAAAAAGTAACCTTACCTCCCTTTGCGTATCCATCAATCATCCTTTCTGTTACTCTCATACACACACATATATATAGACACTGCGCGCAAATTACTTCCAGCCGGCGTTGCGCACCTAATTTTCTTCCTCTCTCGTCCCTCCCCCCCTCCTTGCTTGAAAAATCGCGTAGTGCTCACCACCGCGGGATAGGGATTTTTTTTTCCCCTCGGCTTGCTACTCTCAGTGGCCTCAAAGAGGGAGAGAGAGAGGAAAAGGAGGACGCGCGCGCGCACGGACCGGTGAAAATCAATATGCGAAAGATGAGCATCGGGGGCAATGCCGCGCGCGCGCGCGCGCAGCCTCTCACTCGCTCGCTCGCTAGCTCGCTCGCTTGCTGCTCTCGGGGGGCTTTGACCCCCTTCATGCTCGAGCGATGCAGTAATCAGGGTAAATACGGATGATGTTTTTTCGTGCTTTGGTATAGTTACTATATGGGATTTCTGAAGTTATACGAGCAAGGGTGATGCGAAGTTAAATGATTTTTGAGAATTTCAGGTGTAAGTTATACAAGGTGAAATTACATGAAGACACGTTTTGAATTTGTTTTTATAGAGCTTTTTTTTCTTTTGAGGTTATGTGGGAGCGCTCGATTTGAATATTTCTAGAAAATTGCTGAAAATTTAACGTAGTAACTAAATTTGTACGTGTTTTTAATCCGTAATAATAGATATATATTGTTAAGCATTGTGCACATAAATCGAGGATAACATTAAATTATATTTGATAAAATATATAAGCACTTATACGCGTAACCTCGCATATTCACATCCTTTTACAAACGAAATATTTTGCTAATGGAATTCATTCGATATTCCATCGACAGTCCTTTCCAATTTCAATGTGTGAAAATCGTGCGAGGATTTAAAGAATACATATATAGTATGTATATATATAGTAGCGATATTCGGTTTGAATTAATTCGTGCGCGAAAAAGTTTAATTTCCAAAAGAATTTTATACGAATTTCAAGCAAGCGATTTAAATTCCCGCGCTTATTGTATTATTATATAATCGGATTGCGTATATAAGCCAAACTATACTTGTTAATGTAACTTTTTTCCCCCGCATTAATATTACAACGACGACGTTTTAAAGCCAATTTCTCTTCAAACCCCTTATTCTTAACTATTCCTTTGCTAATATCCGACATATCGTACACGCGCCTACATAATCCATTTTATACTTCCTACCAAACAATCGTTGTATACTACTGTACTCGACAACAACAATTTTTCACGCACGCGCGCGCACGACATGCTGGGAAACGATTCGCGTTATACAAAAGCTCTCTCTCTCTCTCAGCACTTACCGCTACGCGCATCTTTTCAGAGAGAGAGAGAGAGAGAGAGAGAGAGACGTGCGCCGAGACTCGCCATTGTCAGGCGACGAGATATAATCGTCTGTTACCCTGCGGGCCTTCAATTATTATATCCTCTTTCAAGTGTATATGTATATATATAGAACACGTTGGCCACTTACCATCGCGCTATTGTGATTTAAATTGCTCTACTATATATGTATACACATACATACACATCATGCGTACATCGCAACGTAGGGCAAAGGTGAAATTTCGCGGTTACGCGATCGCCACGCGACGCATACCATGTATATGTGTGTATATATATATACAGTATATAGTTTACGGTCACGATGAAGCTGGTTGATAGGGTCGAGGTTGCTTGTGGCCTCGCTTTCGCGGCTGATGAGGTTTCGGTCTGGTTATTGAAAATGGGTATTGTTGCGTTGCATCGTTTCGCGTTGCTCCTCTCTCTCTTGCTTAATCGTTAATTTGAGAGATAAGAGTATATATGCGTGAAGTGTTACGAGCTATTGGATGTATATTGTCGTTGTCGGTGTATAGAGCGTAAAGTTCACACGAATTCTCTATAACATTATATATTAAATGCGTAATTCAATTTACAACAAACGCATATCCATAAGTTATTATATCTGCCATGTAATATTCAGTAATAATCATTGACCGAATAATCATGCTGAAATAAATTCCGAAGAAAAAGAACAGCAGGAACTCGACCGTTTTACCTTCCCAACCGTATACCAGACAGAAACTTTATTTTCCTTCTCGTATATTACGCACGAACACAGCTACTTTTATAATTCACGAAAAAAAAAGAAAACCAACGGAATCTTATATAGTCTCCCTGGTTTTCGTGCGTCGAACGTAATCGACGTATACGAAGGGAGGAGAGAGAGAGAGAGAGAAAAAAAAGAAACAAAAAACCAAGACTCAAGCTCGACGTGTATACCCGTGATTGGTTGGCACTTTCACGCCGTGGGTCGAAAGTTAAAATATATCGAGGGTCGAAGTGTATAGGGAGCGAGAGTAGCGTAGGTGAAATTGCCGTATCTTTTTTTCATTTCAACGGACATAAACAAAGGTAAATCGAGCTCCAAGTCGCGTATATAATAGAAAATATCTTTGATGATTATACCTAAGTAGTAACGATATTTAATTTATCCGTTTTTAAAGTAACGATTGTACCAGTATATCTTTTGGAGCAAACTTCATTATATACCCGCTAGCGAAAATTCAGCAAACCTACCGCCTCATTATATATGTGTGGTAGAGGGGAGGACAAAAGAGGACAAACGCCATAGCAAACAACATCGACATATATACGCACGTGTTCAAATTATACGCGCGCGTATAGCGCACAAAACACGTCGAAGAAATAACTCACGCATGTGTGTGTGTGTATACTACATACGCGTCACTCTCCCGACGCGCGGCTGATATTCAAATTTAACCGCGCGGCGGTGGCACGGCGCGGTGTATTTATGCGCTGTATTTACGTCGCGCGCACGTACCGTTAACCGTATATATATATACACACATATGTAGAAGTGATGGATAGCGTCCCTCCAGGGGCTTTCAATGCGCCCGACAGTTCGCTTGTTCGGAGCAATAATTTTGCGAATAAGCATGAACCGTGAGTAGTGGTATTAGTAGTAGGGATAGATCGATCGTCTTAAAGGTGACTTTTATAAGACGCCACTGGGGAGAGAGAGAGAGAGAGAGGGACGCATTAGCCGGAGGAGTTTTGAGTTTCGAAAATTCGAGTTACGACGCGCGGGATTTGAGTTTCGAATAAGAGGGGATGTAGAAGAAGAAGAAGAAGAAGAGAAGACGAGGGAGTATAGGAGAAGAAGAGCGGGTGAATTATTGAGCCGAGGGAGCGAAGGAGGTTTAATGGATGGTAAATAGAGGAGCTTTTGTGTGTTGTTAGATTTTGCTGGGCTAGCGCCCCTCCCGCGTGCGCGCGAATGTTTGAGCAGCGAGTGAAAGAGTAAGCAGTTGGGCGACAGGATTTAGAGAATTGTAGAAAGGTAGATACTTTTATCCGTATGTATATATATATATGAGCAAATGGCCAAACATCTGGGGTGTAAAAGTTTTTTGTCGAGGTGTCGGATTTTCTTTTTTATTATTGTACTAATGGAAGATATTGTTAGCGTGCGCGAATATCTGATGGCAGGCTGTAAAAATGATAACATTTAAACGTAAAAGCTTCCGACAGGGAGTGTTGCACTTATATTGAATAAAAATAATGTAATGTAGCATTAGTGTTAAATACACTATAGTTTTTTGAAAAGACATCGTACAACGAATAATAGGAAAAAATCAGTACCGCAGCATATTTTCAAAGTATTATACAACATTCAGTAAGAAAAACAAACGAAAGCTGCTCCTATTCTCTAATTTCATTTTGAAATGTATGTGAATCTCTCTCTCTCTGACTTTACCATAATTTACGTTTGAAGAAGGCGATTTTTCACCATTTTTTCGAAATGAAGTTTATTACCCGCAAAAATCTCGCCACCAGATTTATCGCCGTCCCGATTTTTCCTACCCCCACATAATATCCTTAAAAAAAACGTTATTTGGTAAGTATATAAACATCTTAAAAAAATTCTTTATTCTTACATACAATATATTCATACCGAAACCAAAATATTTTTCCTTATATACAGAAACCGCGTGACTCATCATCACTCTTCCTCCTCGTACCCCATAATTGCATATTTTAATACTCTCGACCCACATTCTCCTCCTCCTCCTCCTCCTCGGCAATGCAGTGTGCTCCACTCACTCGTTCCTCATAAAAAAGAAAACTTCCCCCCCCCCACTAAGAATCACTCTCGTGTCAGAACGAAGAAGCAAAAAAAGAAGAAGAGAAAAGACAATCGCGAGTCATCCGTCCCTTCGGTCCTCACACACACACACACACATGTAGCTAACCTAACATCATAATCGCTTATCGGGAGACGATAAGCCTCGCGTCGTTACATGCATCTTTCATACGACAGACGAGGGAACCGCACACACACATATATGTATGTATGTATGTGTATTTGTGTATATGTATAGGTTTGAGTAGGCGAAGGGGATTCGAAGGGTCTCGAGATGAATGTAATTGCGATGGGCGATATGTCGATGACGAGCGATCGCTTGCGGGGTTGTTATATATATATACAGGGGTTAGGGTATAAATGATTTTTCGCGATGAGGTGTGACATATACACACGTATAGGGGGTTATTGGTTGCAAGGTTAAAGTGGTAAATAATAAAGTAATGGCAATGATAAACTTTTGGTATAGAGGGGAGAAAAGAAAACGTTCAATATTAAATGTATAATACTCGATGTATGTAATATAAGAAATATTTGATGATTTATCAATTTAACTTGGCTCGAATCGAAAATTGATAAACTCTAATAAAATTATATCTGAGAGAATGGAGAAACGACGGTTTCAATTTTCGCAATCTCATGGTTATATCGATTCGGATTGTTCCCCTCTTTTCCGCGGAGTTACTATACTTCTTTTACTTGTTTCCGTTTTTTTGTTGTTACGCTGACAAAGTGTATAAGAGCCACATTCGATGGATTTTCGGCTTAATCGGATGACTTATACATTTGGGTCGCGTGTATATATACGTACGTTCGTATACGCGAAGACCGGAAAAAATTTATGACAATGGATTCTCGAGATATCGTCTATATATACGTGACATTAGCGGAATTATGGTTGCTATGATCAGTAGTGAGTATCGGCTTAACGTCAGACTACGCGACTGAAAAATCCTGTAGAATCGAAAAGTGCAGACGATACGATGTTCGAAAAATGATAATAATATGATATTCGAATGTATAATACATTTAATGGGTTTGAAAAGTATATATAGCGAATCTTGGTATGATCGAATTTCTCGGTATATTATAAGAACACGTGGACAACGTACGGTCGATTAAACATGCGCAATATAATCGAACGATTAAATAAACGAGGTATTATACACTCAATTAACATAAACGTATTAACGCGCATTCATTAACTAACAATATCACAAAGGTACAGTTTGAATTATTCCATCTAAATGGATATGCAATTATTATAACTCCATCAATATATATAATATAATTCCGCTCGTAAAAGAGCACAATTCAATCCATACATATATGCCTTATTATTATTCGCACGTCTAATTATTAAGTTATATAATCCAGTCGTCAGCAGTCACGCGTACACCTCCGTCAATATCATCACCCGATCATCTTTATAGATCAATCTATATAAATATTTCCTGGACACAACCCCGAAGGACCCCAATCTATCCATAAATAAATCCACGTCGTTCCACAAACACAATTCCCTCGAATTCTCTCTCTCTCTCCCTTTTCTCGTTGCCGTCGTGTTCTCTCTTTCTCTATTTCTACAACGCAACGACGTCACCTGACCAGGTCACCCACCTTGTGTCTGGAAAAGAAGGAGGGAAAAAAAAATCAACCCCGATGCAGCGCCCTATTAAGCTCGAGCGTCTATTACCGTACACACGTATACCCACACGTATACATACTATATATATATATACGCGGCGACTTATTAATACATCAGCGTTGAAAGTATAATACACATATATATACGAGAGAGCGTGATTTATCGCGAATTAAAAATGAATCGACCGCGCCTTCATTCTCTCACTAGGTGACGTGTACACTAGAGGTGTGTATAATCCGATCCGCGGCCTGAAAGCTGCGCCAATTCGATCTTGATAAGTCGTCGTTGCTATATACCTACCGCGCTGACGCGGTAAATGGGCATTTCGCCTATATATATATGTATATATATTATTAGCTGACGCGCGCGCGTTCTACATTATACGCCCGCGTGTACAGAGGAGGTATGAGCGTTTCAGGGTATAGCTGATATATATAACGCGGTCGCGCGGGAACGAACGAACGACCGTCGCTCGCCGCTGATGACGGGTAATGGAATAGGATATTATCAGCGATCCGCGCGCGCTCGCGGATTAATTAATTAATCGAGAATTTCTCTACGTCTGTGTGTGTCGGGTAGCGACAGTTCGCGGTATATTATTGTTTGTTATATATATGTAAGGGTCGTAAAAACCCCTTTTTCCCCATCTCTAAAAGATATATAAATATACAAACAACATTCATATATAGCTCGTAAGTCAGAAGAGCTGCCAAGTCGGAGAGCGATTCCTTCGCGCAAACATGATATCCTTAGCGCGCGCAGGCGAGCACCCAAACATATATAGCGACACGTGCGCGACTGAACGGCGCGTCTTGTTTTGACGAGAGAAGGCATTTCTCACGATTATGTTGATATGGGGAGGAGGAGGAAGAGAGTGAAATCAATACGTATCACGACTATTTTTCCGGCGCCTATTTGGTCCGGACGTGATTTTGTAGATATATATATACGATGACGAGGCCATTATGCGGCTTTTATTATTTCGATAACGGAAGGGACGATAATGTTTTCTTTCTTTTTTTTCATTCTTCTTCTTCTTAGTCGCGGTGTAAGATGGTTCGAGAGTGTCTATTTGTTAATGTTGTAGGAGTGGAGAGAGAGGAAATCTTGGCCCTAAAAAATAGGTCGCGACCTGATTGCATTGAATAGGGGATGCTGCTACTGCTGCGGCTGGTTTATATACACACGAAACAAACGCGTTATGTCATCGTATTTATTGTGCTCCACTTACCCCCTGCAAATGTATATATAACGGTTCTTAGAATATTTAATGTGGATATTATAAATTTCAATCGCATATATTGCTATGCGTACAAATGACATTTAAACGCGTGAGAGATGCGTAGAAGCAAAGTCACCAGTGTGCAATTAAAAGCTTGAATTATTATAATTATATACATAGCGGTATATCGTATCTTAATTAAACGTTGATTCGTTCAAACCGTTGCAATTGAATAATTTCAAACTTTTATCTTGCTTAATTATATAAAAGTATGTACAATCAATCGATTATCTTGATGTTAATTTATATTATAACGGTTATCAATTCATTTAGAATATAAATACGCGCCGGGTCCACTTTAAAACGGGCGCGAAACACTCCGCGAGGAGGAATCCATCTTCTCTCTCTCTCTCCCGCATTTCCATTCTGATTAAATGGAATTTCACTTTATAACGAGAAAGAGAGAGAGAGCGACTAAATAAAAAGTCGTCGTCGTAGTCGTCGTAGTCGTCGTCAGAACAAAGGCCACTCGACTGCTTAAAACGGCAACTTCAGCTGCCACCACTCGACTTGATAAAAAAAAAAAGAAAAAAATCTATCCTTTAAAGATGAAAAAAATTTATCGCTCCTTCCTTTCCTCGTTTCTTCAAAAAAAAAGAAACCAGGGTCAGAGAGCGCAATGAAGTTTGGTAAATTTTCCTAAAAGTAAAGACCTTTTCATTAGTCTTCCAGTCATTCGTCTTCGAATCTTATATATACACTCCCACGCAAAAAAAAAGAAAATAAAACAACATTTCGCTCTACTCCAATTAATTTGAAAAGCGCGCGCGCGTCTCGTCGGGATTTGCGACGCGGTGGTATAAGCAGCAGCAGCAGCAGCTAGCTCTTCACTCTCTCTTCTCTCGAGTTAATCCGGTTTCGGCTCGTAAAACGCGAGCGCGAGCGCGCGAGTGAAGCGAGCGAATGGTATGCTGATCCAATGACGAGGGATCTTACTTCTGGATTAGTAGTACGATCCGCGGAAGATTAGCGCGTTTGAAGAAAATACCACTCTCTCTCTATATATATATATTATATATATTCCGCTACTTAATGATGAATATACTGAGAATAAAGGGAAAATTCACCAGCTAAGATGCTTTTTCAAGTACTCGGAATATATATATTCGCGTACGCTTGAATTTTTAAGATGCCACTGCTACTACATAATACTACTTGGCGAAAAGGGTCGCAGGAGTTGGAGTAGTTTTGTTTTCTTCTTTTAGTTTGCCACTCGCGTGCGAGATTATGCCCGCTGACCGTAAATCCGTCTTGAAAGATTCTCTCTCTCTTTTTTTTTGTGCAAAGTCAGAAAGTGTAGCAAAGATCGAGATATACACGTGTAAAGGAGGTAAAGCGTTTATTCTGTATTTCGTACCAATATTGGAATATATATATATATATATATACACTTGCGACCGAACTTTTTTCTCTCTCTATGCAAGCTGGAAAGTTTTACCGTTGGGAGCATTTTGTACAGCTCGATAATCCGTTAAAGATTCAAACGCTCCAGCAATACATATATTCTTTCTTCTATATCTAATATATATATATATATATATATATATATATATATATATTTAACAAACCATAATTATCCTTATACGTAATCTCAGCTTTAGCAATAATCCTTAAGTAAAATTACAACTCCCCCATCGTTCATCGTTATATAGCTTTATCGATTCGCACTCAGCATTTCGCCACTCTCCCACCGCGGAGGTTATTACACTCGCAGTGGCGAAAAATAATTCAGTTTCGCTAGGGAATCTCCTCCGCTCATTATCCCCGATAACATCTTAATGAGCGACGCAGAGGGATGAGTGAGAGCTCGGATAAAACTGATAAACATCTTCTTTTACCGTATAGCTCTAGAAAGCAACACTTTTGTCACCACTCGAATCATCACCGCATGAACGCCTTTTTATATACTCACCATCGTATAGTTCACCAATGACCCTTACGTATATAGCTTTTCCATCGTACATGTATAAGTGGGTCAAATTCACCTCGCAGCTTAACCTCTCTCTCTCTCTATCGCTCGTAGTACCTACACCGTAATAGCTCCGGGATTTCTCGCGGACCACTCGTTCTCTCTCTTTTTTCTTTTTTTTTTTGGCTATCGGTAGAACGGACATCTCTTCGTCGCCCCCATCAAAATTCATCTATTCACGAAAAAAAAAAGAAAAAATCGTGCGCAGCGGCGGCTTTTTTTCTCCCGTTCGGAGCAATTTTGTGCAATTATCCTTTACGAAAACCTCGGGTATATAAGTGCGGTTCTTTCCGATTACTTTTCATATATATATAAACTGCCTTCAAAAGAGATAGAGACGGGATTTTATGGGTATTATATAAGGATGATAGATTAGCGTGAGTTGTAATATCCGTGCGGATGAATTGCAGTTTATATATATACACACATATTCTCCAGATTTATAAATACACCTGTACCATATATATATACCAACAACCATTATATCCTAAAATACCTCATACGATGAATTCACCCATCGCTCACTTCAGCACCCACCGTGCGAAATGATCCGCCCATAACCATGTATTTTTTTTCTACTTCTCTCTCTCTCCCCCATGGTACAAACTGTCACCGGGGACCCCTAAATTCCCACTAACTACACGCGCCCTGTGCAATTATGCGCCGGTCCGCGAGTGGAGGAACCAGCATGTTATATATATAGAGAGAGAAGGCGCGTGTGCCCGGGCCGTAATTTGCATTAACGTATGTGCAGCGCGGCGCAGCGCAACGGCAGAGGAGGCGGATGGGGTTTAGGCTTTATATACGCGCGCGCGTGTCTCTGTATATGTCTACGGTGAAATTTATACCTCCCCTATTATATGTATACACGTGGTATCAAAAAGGGTCTGGTGACCAAAATACAGAAAAAATTAGGTATATAGTAATATAATTATACGTATATGTAGTGGTTATATAGCTGCGTATCGATTCGATTTTGAATTCCGCGCACTATGAATGAATTATCGACTTATTTACATTTGATAACTGCCCGGCGTCCTCACGATGTGCTTTCTGGTGTACTCCTAGAACAGCCGGCGCTGTTGTATATGTACCCGCAGGGTAAGCGATCGCACGGTTAATACCTGCATTACTTCACTGTTTACCATATTCAATACATACATCACATCCATGAGAGAACGAATAAACAAACGTTTATGTAGGTAATCCACGTAAATGTCAAAAATTAATATCACAATTCTCACGTCTACCCTCATTACACATCCGAATAATCCCTAATTATACACGAGCATTGTTGATCTTCTCCCACGGTGTGTCTAACTTCTCTCTCTCCTAAAAACTAATTGGTCCTAATCAACCTACCGTTTGCTAACCGCAAACAAGTACCCTATAACCCCTCCCCCCCCGTTCCACCTCGCGGTTATAAAAACGATGGTGATGGTGGTGGTGCGTTTTAATCCGACTCGGTCCGCGCACGATCGATGAATAATTTATATTTCGAGCGCCTCGCGATTATAAATAAAAGCGACACAAGCCGGGACGACGAAGTGGGTCAGCGTTCGCGCGTATATATATATATAGATGCGTGTATGTGTGTATGGATATATATAGTGATTATTATTTACAGGAGAAATTTCACGATGTGTCGTCCAGGACGATTGCGGGGTTTAGGGGTTCGAGTCAATTGAGTGTTTACAGAGGGGAATTGGAGGAAGGGGAGGAGAACGGTGATGCATTGTTAATTTTTCTATAAATTCAAGTGTAGCGCGGTGATAGTGGTGGATTAGAAAGGGGAGAGTTTAGGGATTAAAGTGTAATAAAGCTTGGTGACATGGAGATTAGCACTGCGATTTAACTTTTATGACCAATTCGATGACAGTCGTTTTCGAGGTAGTTCTGGATGTACTCGAAGAGATTATATTGCTATGGTTATATATAGGTAATTGTGTCACGAGGTGTATTATGGAATCAACCGATTTTTGGTTTTTATAATATTTTATACTTCTACTAATATATTTCTCATTATATTCATGCTCTGCGCCTCAGCACCTTTGTACAATTAATAAAACTAATGCTTATATACAATCACCATACTTGCTCCAACAACAAGCACACGTACCCTGTAATATATAATTGTTTAATAGTCCATTCTCCCATCGAAAATAACTTGTCGCACGCATGTCAATACCCCTCGTATAATTTGTTTACATTGTTAATTACACGCGCTCGGAGTGTTATGCTTTTATTTCAAACAAGCTTTTCCACATACATAAACATCACCTCGTGACCAATCCACGTAATAAACGTATACTATTATATTAACGACGCTCCTTTAAAAAAATTTTCGACTCGCGCGCGTATACCGAATGTTGTACACTTCATGGACTCATTCATCCGCGACCGTGAGAGAGAGAGGGAACAGCAGACCATGCGAATACGCACACGTGTGATGCGTGCGCGCGTGGATATATAATTCGCAGTATATACAACGGTTGGGTCGAAGTGTGTCGCGTCGTCGTTCATGGACTCAGCGATTATATCATTCGCTGCGTGAACCTATATAATCTTGGACCATCACAAACAAAACAATCACACATACACTCGTCCTTTCTACCACAATGTTTCAGGGTCACCGCGACCTCTTCCCTTATATATACATATATACACAAAATACACATACGTCTGACCAAATCTCGATATCTACTACTAGCTCTCTCACGACTATCCGCAGCTCTTAAACTATACACTGCGCCTGGGTAAAATAAAAAAAGCTCCTCGCGCTATAGTAGCAGTAGTATATACAAGAAAAAAGCGCCACCGAAAAACTAGGTTACTTCCGCTCTGCCACTTGCGTAACACTCTCTCTCTATCCCTCCCTCGCTCTTTGGCGCGCGCGCGCGCGTGCGAACGCGCAGACACTTTCACTCCTCTCTCGCACCCACGCGCGTTACATCTTCTCTCTTGGTTCTATACATACATACCATATATATACACATATTTATATACATCTATAGATTAGAAACAACATTATAACTCACCATAATCGTCTGCCTTCGGATGGGGCATATCAGACTGCTGCCGCTTCTTTTTCCTCTCTCTCTTTCTCTCCTCTCTCTTCCTATATACACACAACAAAACCACACTCGCGCACTTTCCCTCTCTCTCTCTTTCTCTCTGCGACAGCTGCTGCTGCAGTAGTATAACACGCGCTCTTCTTCACTCCCACACTGCGGCTACACTGCTGCAGCTATCAAAATGCTGTATATGTATATATATATTTATGTATATATATATGCAGTATAAAGCGATATTTAGAGATATCAAGCTAGTAGCAGTGTATACCAGTATGTATAGCAGCAGGAGGGATATAACGTTAAAAACGCAGGAAAATATGTATATTGTGTATATATATATATATATATATATATGCGTATATGTCCCTCGCGGCGCGCGCACTGGTGCTGCACTGCCGCGCGCTGCTCGCTACCTAAACTCGGGCAGCCTCGGCCGGGCTCGACGCTCTCTCTCTCTCTCTATATATCGCCGCCGTCGACGTCGCGCACGCGTAAGACGTCGCGGCGCGTGTGGTGGATGCTGCGCGCGCGTTCCAAAGAGAGAGAGAGAGAGAGAGGGAGTGAATGATCGCGCGCGCGGGGGAGGCTCTCTCTTTGGACCGGGGGCTTGTATGTATGCGGGAGGAGGAGGAGGAGGAGGAGGAAGAGGAGGATGAGGAGATCGATAAAACGCTAGTAACGTATACGTGTGTATGTGTGTGTAGATGTATGCGTAGATGTGTGAAGATGGGGTACGATGGTATAGAGAGAGGACCGAGACCTTGTTTTCCAAAGGTGTGGGAAGGGGGCGGGGGGATATATTCGGCTCTGATGATGCGATGATAAAAGCGGGATGTGCGGGAGATGTTGCGGATGTGCGGGGGTGTGTATATAATAGGATTTGATCGCGGGTGACTATCTGCGCAGTTGTGAAAGACGTGGAGTAGAAATTTTGTTTGAAAAATTATTGTGGCAGGTGCGGTATGTTTTTATTTAATGAGAAATGGAGGGAGAATTATTTTAATTTTATTCGTTAAAGGTGTACGATGATGCATTGCCTTGCATGCCAAGAAGTCGTTAGCGTGATGTATTTTTTTTTATCATTACAGCCAGACGTGTGTATCTCATTACGATGAATTATATGTGGATATACGGTAGTTGCGGATTAATTTTAGATATATGGGAGAGAAAGATTATTGCATTAGTATTGCGTGAATTGTAATTCTATAAGTATACACGAGCCGCTGGTAAGTGCTGCAACAGCCTATGTGCAAATTAACAAACTTTCGCTGGTATCCAAACCAAAATCCGTATATATTGCGATGTTCTCCGGATATATGTTTATGAATTTTTCAAGTGTACGATTACCAAAACAGCAAAGAGAAATCATATTGATTTTCCTCATATTAGACCATCCGTTTCATTCCCCATCACTTTCACTGCCATATACTGTATGTTTTATATGCCCATCTCGTGCATAAGCACTCTTCACTACATATGCAGTGTTGTAATTTTTTTATTTTATTCATCGCCGGATGTATATATTCGCATATCACAGGCATCTATATAAATCAAAAAACCTCGCCATATGTCGAGGTACGAGTGTATACACGGCGTATGATCCCATATCCGGGTACTTGAGATCGCGTGTATATATATATACAAGCATTTTAGAAGGCTTGCGGCGTTTTTATCTCCGGCTTTTTATTCCAGAGCGGAACGTAATGCTGGATGCGCGACTGCCGCGTTGTGGTTTATATATATTTACGAGAAAGAGAGAAAGTTGTTGATTCGGTTAGGAGAAGAAAGGTGAATGTTACTTTGTTTGAAATATATGGGCACATAAAAAGGCTTTTTTTTTTAAATCGTCGTTTCCGAAATGTTTGATATCGGAATGGTCATGAAGCACTTGACTAGTTTTTTGTATTGATACAAAAAAAGAAAATGTTTCATTGGTTTTATCGAGAAACGTGCGAGTGTATACGTGTATATGCTACGGTTGACACGCGATGGCAATCGGCTGGCAATCGTAACGGGTGAAATTTTATTTCTAACGGGGAAAGGATACATGAATTTTAGATCACGAATTTCGCTTGCAAACTTTGAAATGTGCTTTTGGATGCGAAAAATGGAGAAAGTCATGGTATAGTGGTCAAATGCTTTGAAAAAAAATCGGATTTCGATTAGTTCAGAGATATTTTTTATAAAGCCGTCGTTTAGTTTGGGAATGCCTTAGATAATATTTACCGAACTAAAGCTAGATATAAGCTTTTATTTGTTTTTTTTTTCACATTATGAAAATTCTAATTTACTATGTTATATCAATTCAAAGTTAGAAAAAGGAATAAAAAAAAACCATAATATTCTATTTTTATATCTTATTGTAGATTTTCCAGTAAATGAGGAGAACACTGGTCTATTATTCGACTTTTTCAAATTGCTGAACTATGCGACTACAGTTTTCTCCATTTTTTGGCGTCTAAAAGCATATTCCGAAGATTAAGTAGAATCGGTAGTTCAAAATAACGGCTTCTTCTTGTTAAGTTTTAGCGTCCTTTGCGAGCTTGGATGAGTTTTATTTCCATGGTTTTGCAACTTTGAACTGCTTGAGTTAAACTTCGGCCCTACATTCTCAAGACTTTTGGGCACCAGAGTTAAATTTTATTTCTTAATTTTCACTACTTTTGGTCGTTTAGGTTAAATTTTATTTCTCAATTTTCGCCATACTCAATCCCTGTTAAATGCACGTTGTTTCCTGATTGGTCAATGTGCCGATAACTGTCGACCAATGAGATACGTCGATGACTGCTAACCAATCAGGTGCGTCGATGATTGTCGACCAATCAGGTGCGTCTTCAGTGGGTATATAAGGCGTCCCTGGACCTCCCGTCGTCACTTGCTCAGCTGTTCTTGAAACGTAAAGAGTTACAATAAAAGACATCACAATGGACTCTTTCAGGAATTTCATGAGCTACCTCGGCGTCTACCAACAACCTCAAATTGACTTTATCAAACAATTACCAACAGAAATCTCCCAAATAATCTTTTCCAAATTGGACAGCCAATCTCTGTCCAATGCTTCCCAAGTCTCCCGCAGTTGGCTGTCAGTCTGCAAATCCACTTCCACATTCCGACAACGCATCCGCCGCTCCATTCGACGACGCAATCGCCAGATTTCACGAGCAATCCTTCCTACGACCTTCACTCTCCCAGACATAAACACTTACCGCCCACCTTTAATCTCAATACCCCAACCAAAAATATTATTTAACAATACCAAAATAATTAATCCCAAATCTCGTCCTCAGACGAAATCGACAAAACCTGACATTTCTCGTCAGAGAAAAACAAATCTTAGATTGTAAGATGTTAGAATAAATTAGCAGTAATAGTTAAGATTGACAAAGTGAGCTGGACTTAAGTCAATGTAAATATTAATTATTAAGGTTCGACAAAGTTAGCTGGACTTAAGCGATGTATTGTGAAATATAATTTCAAGCGACAAAATCAATGGCCATTGATTGTATAATATAAGTTTAGAATAGAGTAGCGTAAAATTATGTATATATTATATGTGTAAAATTAGAATTTTATGTAAAATTAGAAATGTAATGAGTTATTAACTTAATCTATGAACATGAATATAAAAGTATACCTATTATGTCAAATCGTAAATTTTATAGCAATATATTGTAAGGTACTATGTCTTTAAAAGTACATATATTAAATGTATAAGACTTCTAAAATATTTAAAAAATAAAATTTAACAGTGTCTTTCATCAATATTATCTAACAAAATAATATTGTGAAAGACTGTCAAACTTTTTTTTAGATATTTGAAAAAGTCTTATACGCAACAATCGAAAGTTGTTCGTTCTTAGATAATCTGTGCTATTATATATTTAAATGTATTCGTATTCCAATTAATTAACTAATTTCCTATAATATTTTATTAATTTATACCATTTTAACGCGAAATTTATTAACAATAAATATATCCATACATTAATCCGCCCTTCACCATCACCTCCATCTCCCAGATATCTATCAGCACAGCGCGCGCGTATACACGCGCATCTAACGTGTTTACTCAGCTACATTTTCGCTCGCTACACTTCCGGCATGTTAAAGACAGGCAGACAGCTCCTGATGCCGTTGCGCCGCTACCGCCACTCACAGCTTTTCCTTATGCTGTACAATTACGCCGCGCTGTACTCGCGCGCTAATTCATGGGCGGTACTGAATTTAGATTGACGCGATGCGTACACGAGCGTTTAATTTTTTACCGCTGCGTGATAACGAGTATGCGCACTGCTTGCGCATCATCGCGTGATAGTGTGGAATAGTAGGTGTGGATGTGTGTAATAGATCGTGCGGTTCATAGGGAGATAATTGTAGATTGCGTGGTGTATATAGCTGTAAGTGAAGCACAATATTTTGATGATATCTGTTCGCAATTTACTTTTTCATTATTATAAGAAATTGTTACATTAATGGGTTTTTGGCTGGCAACAATTGTTACGTATGCAATCCTCTAAATTGATTTTCTCGGTGCGCATAACACTTTTAATTACGTTTCCTACTTGGAAATATACATACACCAGCACATCGCTAATTTCGCAGAACGATGTAATTGCTATACAAACGAGGAATTTCAAATGAACAGAGCATCGCGTCTCCTTACTACTCGCGTATATGTCTGTTTGTACAAACACGCAAGCACGTCATGTACGTCTCTCTCTCTCTCTCTATCGTGATGCCTTGAGCGAACCCTGCTGAATAAGTAGTTCGGCGAAAGCCGGTCGGAATATAATCCATTATGATGGTAAAATAACATGGATGCTAGAAAAAAGGTGAAAACCGATAGGTTGTATGTACGGCGGGCTTGGGTAATGCGACACTCTGTTGGAGAGTTTTTCCGATGGGTAATTTTAGAAGAATTGGCCTCAGAGACAGAAAGACAGTGTTGTGTATCGAATTTCAAGCTATAATTGTTGATGGTTGTATGTTTAATTATTCAATTAAAAAATGTTGGTAATATATCAAACTTATTTATGTTTACGTACAATTATAACGTTATACGTGCGTACGCGTTGTTAATGAAAAAACAAAGATACGGCAGAAAAAAAGAAAATTCATAAATGGTTTACACAGCGAATGAGAATGAAGAAAGAAAACAGAATACCCGTATGCCCTTTCGCTCTCGAGCTTCCTTTCCACTTTCCTCTATCTATTCACGCTCGAGAGGAACAAAAATCCCTGCTCGACGTTGACGCGCGCATCGTGGCAAAAAAATTAAGAGCACATGCCGTCTCTTTCTCTCCCTTCTTCGTTACTTACACACACGCCTAGGGTCATTAATGCAGACCACTGCTCGCTTCGAGGAGATCGACCGGTGAGTAGGTATATACGCACACGTCGGAGGAAGGCTATTTATAAATCGAGGAGAGAGAGAGTGAGTGAGGAGGGATAAATGGTACACCGAGTGGTCGCTTTTGTTCGCTATATATATATATACGGCGAGATGAAAAATTTCGAATTGTCTGGGTAGAGGTGGAGGAGTATTGAACAGAGTGGTAGCTGTGGTGTTGTTTTTTTTTCGAAATGCTGTGCAGCTGTGAGAGACGGTGAGGATATGGGTTGTTTCGGTGCTGGATTTATTTGGATTTATCGGGTGGGCGTGGTGGTGGTGGTGGTGTTATACCGGTTGTGTCGAGATAGCCACCGAGCGTACGGCCCGCGAGAGTCTTTGTTGTGGTTGTTGAATGATTGTTAGCTGCTGCGGAGGTTCGAGGGTTTTTGCGGGGATACGAGTGCTGCTGTATACCGGGGAAATGGTTATTAATGGGGTATACCCGAAATCGTGATATGTGAGCGTGTTTTGATTACTAAGTGATTAATGTCGTTTGGAATGTAGAAAAGGTATGGTTTAATGTGTAATCTCATTGAAATGTCAATTTTTGAACATTTTTTTTTTTATCAAAGATTTTGTAGTTCAGGATCGGGAAATTTAGTTTGTGTCATTAGAAAAGCGTTCGAAAAATTTAATAAACTTAAAAATTCTAGAACAATGACGTACGCCCGTACGATTTTGATTGGGCACAGGAGTAACTACAGTTGAATTATTGTACAATATTATTTTAAGCAACAAAATCAATGCGCCCATTGTTTTTCTCCAGTGCAAACTTAGTATAGTGTAAAATAAAAATTTTTTGTAATGCATTTTATGTTATAACCTTAAAATTTGATTTTTAAAACTAAAATTTAAAAATTTTTTAATCAACATTATCCAACAACATATAATAGTGCCTATAATACTTTAAAACTTGTATACTCTGAAAATCTGGAGCTGGTCTGGCGTTGAAGGGTAAAAAGATGTAAGTGCTGACGTTATAAAAGGTTAACAAAAATTGTACATGACTTTACCTATTAGGTAATTTTTCAGTGTACGGGTGGAAAAAGGCTATTTTAGATACTAAAATATGCACATAAATAAAGTTACTGTACATTATACAGAATATTTTAACATCAGAATATAATTATAACATGGTCGTCGAGAATATAGTTTGAAATTTAGCGTTTATAAAATAATGCAAAAGCTCAATCATAATTTTTAATTACTTTTCGCACGAAAAATTCGCGACACTTTATCATTGTCCAACCAACAATGATATCATTCATTCGAACGAAAAAAAAGAAAAATATATTTACACGTTCTATTGCACTTCGCTGTTCCTTCAGGTAAAAAAAAAACCTTTGCTCCTCCCTTTCCAAGTACCACGCAAGCGCGTTTCTCACAGCGGCAGCCGCCTAATCTCGCTGGAAATTAATAACTCGCGCCCCTGGCAGCGATAATTTCCGCGGTTACGAGCTTCCACCCTTCTCCTCTCTCTCACATAGTGTATACCAACCCACAAGAGCAGTACACCTCACGCAATTGTAATCCTAAATGCGACGCGGGGGATGATAAAACGCTCGTAAACCGGACGGTATAGGGTTGCATAAATATAGAGAGAGAGAGAGCGCACAGACCGCGATAATCACAGTGCGCGGTTATGGGAATTGTATGCGTCTCCCCTCCACGTGTAACGAGATACGTGCGGCAATGATCGTTTGTAGAAGAGAATGCAAGAGTGCGAAAGTTAAAAGTATAGTACCAGTGGCAAAGGTCAGTGTTTAGTCAGACGTTGGTATAATACAAGTATATATACCAATGTATGATACGATCGCGACTTGCAGATGTTTTTGAGGTTATTTTTCCATATCTCTCATGTTAATGTTTGGTTATAGCGTGATGTCTGGAAAATTTTACTTTTCCAATATACGAATCGCTTTTTCTAACACATCGGTATATTATACATATATATA
>JAWWEQ010051437.1:0-10178 GCA_035583055.1 Torymus tubicola | reverse complement strand
AAACCAAAAGTAAGGTTAAAGGCCAACACAACGTATATAAAGAAGCGGCATCGCCCTGCTCGCTCGACGTCACTTCGTTCCTACTCGCCAAGCAGAACGCTGCCGCGTCCTTTGATCTTTAAAAATCAAGTTGTAAATTTGATAAAGTTTCAAAAGATCATAAATGTCAACTAACAATAATAATTGCATTCATTAATTTGTAAATTGATAAAAATTCAGAACAGTAAGAAGTATACACACCTTTATTCAGTCTCATATATTCAAAGATTTTGTATTAATAAACTAGCTAATTAGATTAATTAATTTCATAACTATTTCAGTATTAAATATTCAGATCAACAACATTAGTTATCTATAGCAGTGATTAAATTTCCTTATTTAGCAATTTGCGTATGTTAATGCAGCAGTAATAATTGCTACTTAAGCAATATTATTTCATTAATTCGTCAGAACAAACTATTTGATCATGTCAGCCATTAAATTTTGCTATCTCTCGGATGGAACAAAAACTTGTACCACATATAGCTTTTTATGACATAAATTAAAAATTTCTTATCTTCTAGGATTTTGGATACTTGCATGCACTTTGAACACTAATATTTAGCTACCTTCCAAAAATTCAAGGTGTCATTAATTACCGAAAAATCTTAAAAAACTTGGACAGGTAACATTATACCTTATAAATTATGAAAGATAAGATATTAAGACGATACAAAACTCACTTGTTACCACGAATAGCAAAGGCCTGTTTTTCTTGTTCCATTTCAGTTTAGAGGAAAAATCTCTATGATGTGTTGAATTCAATATTTCTTTTTTGTTAAAATTTAAAACTAGATGGAAAACATAGTTCAGTTCAAGATTTTATTATGTATACTATATAGGTTTTTTTCAGATATTGCAGTTGCACTAATCATTTGTTCTCAGTATGTAAACTAATTGAAGTGGCTTTAGTGTCCACTTTGTAATTTTAAGCAATTTTGTAGAAACCCTTTATAAATAATACTAATTGTCTTAGTAAAAATAATAATAATATAAGTAAATTTAAAAAAAAACGAAGCATTTTTGGAATTAGAATTAGTGAGATGATTGACAGCACTCATATTTAAATATTGATAAAAGAGATCAAATGGTCTAGTTGTCAATCTAAGTGTAAATAAAATTGAACACCAATTGTTCTAATTTGCCGACATTTCAGAAATTTCATTATATTATAAATAATTACAAAGATAAAATTTTTTTACAGTGCAATTATTCGGAAAAAATTTACATCTTTTAAAATTCACATAACATTGCAAGGAGTATAAATACTATTGGTCAATACAAACATTACCGGCAAAATTTTAAGTATATTGCTTTAAGAATAGATGTAAAAACTAATAGAGAGTAAATAAATAAAATGCCCAAAACATCTGTAAATTAGAACAATTAATGTTTAATTCTAGCCACACCAAAATTGAAATCTGGACAATTCGATTTCTCCCATAAACAAATTTTTCTATTATAAAAATTACTTTTTTAGTCAAACATGACAGTGCTATAGAATTTCTTCAAAAGATATAAGAAAATAATTTCACAATTTTTCGTAAAATCTAATTCAGTGACTATTAAAATTTTTTTCTAAAACATAAGCAAAATTTAAAATTAAATCATTATTGAACATATTTTGGCATATTATAATGATCTTAAAAATTTTTAATTGAGTCAGTTTTTGCAATAACAAGTATCAAGCATATAATTTTTAATAAATATTATTTCTTTTTTATAGATTTTGGACAAGTATAATTTTTTTATTAGTGTTATTATTTGCTATGACAAAAATGTTTATTATTTAATACAAGAATTAAAATGCAATAGGCAAGAAAATAGTAGTATCCACATAAGAAAATATTATTTCCTTACTAACCTTTAGTAAATTATCAAAATTTGTCAAAATTTATATATTTAAAATTTTTAGTGATCTTTTAAGAGAAAAAGGAAGAGACTCCGAAAAGGTTAGACAGGTAAGAGATAGAGAAGAGAGCAGACTAGAAAGTAAAACTGAACAAAAAAGCACGTGGATGAATTACGAAAAAGTACAGGAGAAAGACATGGAGAATAAAAATTTCGGAGAGAAGTATTGAGAGTAAAATAGAAAGAAGAGTAGAAAAGGAGAGAAAAATAAAAGAAAGTATAGTAAAATTAGAAAGAAAAACATAGGATTTAGAAGAAAACGGCAGGTTGAAAGAAAAGATACAGAGAATGATAGGAGAAATGAAAAGATAAAGCGATAAACTAGATGTTATAAAGTGAGAGGAAGTAGATCAGAAAAAAACCTTGGTGCTGAAGAATAGAAAAAGAGGCCAGACAGAAATATAGCGGCTAGTGTTTAAAGAAAGTTTTGTAAAGTAATACCTGTGGCAAGGGAAAGATAGGATCAACAAGGAGAGTAATATACATAGTGGATGAGGTACTTGGAACTGAAGAAAAAAAGAATAGATAGGACAGAGAAAAAGAGAGACTGGAAAAATTGGAAAACGAAGGAAGAAAAAGAAAATATAGAGATAGGACAGAAAAAGTGACTGGAGAAACTGGAAAAAGAAGGAAGGAAAAGAGAATATAGAGATAATACAGAAGAGAAAGAGAATAAAGAAGCTAAGAGAAAAGAGGTAAATCAAACATAAGTCAACAAATGGAAAGAATCAAGACTAAAACACCAAAAGAAGAAAGAAGAGGAAGAACACACAAAAACCAGAAACACACACACAATAGTTAAAGCATAGATAGGGCCAGAAATAACCATTATATTCTTAGATAAAGTGCTGGGAGTAATTAATATGGTTAAAAACAGCCAAAATCATGTACCAAATAAAGAATAAAAGATACTTGCCTTCAGAGTGCCCTCGCACTCCTTGATAGGGTGGGAACAACACAAATGGGAACACTGACACACACACAAAACATAGAAAAAACCAAGTCAGTCATAAAGCCACAAATTATGTATACTTTTGATAGCATAATATTATAAACAAAAGTTTAATAAATCTTATTATTATTTATTATTGTGACTGCACTTTTATCTACTAATGTCATAGGTGTTTAGGTTAAGACAATAAAATTTAATTTTTAATTGAAAGTATCTTTTGTGGTTGAGTTTCTTGTAACTATTTTTGTAATCTTCAGATTATTTTCTATTTTTACAACAGTTTTCTAAACGAAGCTTTATTTCCTCATTTGTAAATATTTTATTATATATATATATATATGAAATTTATAAAATAAAAATAGTCTTCCTTGAAGCATTGATCAACATTTACGTTTACAACACTAGCTAAATTTAAACATGCCCTACACATAATATTTTATTATTTGAGTTATTTAATTATTTTATTTTATTTCAATTTATAAAATTATTTAATATCCTTCATCTTTTATAAAAAAGAAAACTCAATTTTAGTATCCACTTTTAATTTTAATTATTATTCTTTGTATTCTTTAATGACTTATTGGCTTCAAGCCACGTCCTTGCTTAATTATTATTTTCAATATACAATAATTTGAAATTATAATAGTGATCATTCAAAAATAGTAAATTCTAACACCTATTATATGCAAACCAATCAAATCATTGGTTATTAGATGTTTGAATATAGCTGCTTATTATTTTTTTTTAAAGATATAAATATTACATTCTATGTAATCAAGAAAGAAAATATTTGATGAAAAATTTTTTGAAATATTCCAGAAAAAATAATAGTACTTACCTATAAGTTTTTTAAGTATAATACTTTCCGGTCTAGATCTGTTTGAATCTTTCAGATCAAAACCATTAAATTCCTCTGATTCACCAGAGCTAATTTCAGCATCGGATGATTTTCTTTTTAGTTTTGGTGAGGATGGGAATGACATTTTTTCAATATTTTCAGGACTTCCTAAATTAGTTTTCATTTTGAATTGCTTTTTTTTTATTGATGGTGAATTACTTTTTTTAGTAAGTACTGATTTAAAATCACCATTTGTTTCTTGGTTAATGGTTTTGGTTTCTTGCTCAAAAAATTGCCTTTCTGACGTCGGAGTTGCTAAAGTATTTTCAAGGTTAGAATCTCCACATGCTAAATCAGCGTTCCCGCCATTAATATCGAAAGTATCCATTACGTTTAACTTAACACTTCAAGTGCTATCAAGATAATAAAAAAATGTTTAGTTAAAAAACGAAACAATCTTTTACAAAAAAAAACTAACTTACAGCATGTGAATGATAAATGAAAGCTATAATGCAATATTAAAAAAAATGCTCCAATCGACAGATCTTATGTCGAATCGTTTTATTAATACATTGTTATAAATTAATGGTTTCCTAATTTTCTTCTTTTCTGCGCATAATCTTACGATCACTTGTTATTCCTCCAAAATGTCACAATTTTCATTTATGTTAAATATTACCAATCATTTTAAATTTTCTACTTTTTATTTGCATTTTTTTATATTTTTAACTTCATAATAAACCGTTACAAGAACGTTTTGATTTTATAGTAAGTTTAACAAATTTATAACATACAAAATTATATACAATATCTTAATGTGAGTAGTACAATTCACAATAATATATTTGTTTTCTTTTAAGTGCATGTCAAATTCACGTTTATCTGGAACATATACACATTCACAAACTTATCCAAATATATTCCACATACATCTCATAATCTTGTTACGACGCAAGTCGGGATCTTAGTGCAAAGGGACGCTTCTGCAATGGTCGTCTGTTGACGAATTATATTGTGGGATCGTTTAAGCGCTAAGCGAGTGTCTACATAGCGTCTCATGTTCCATGTCTCTTGTCACATGTCTCAAGCAGGAAAAAAATCGTTGTCTGACATCTAGTGCATTCATTAATTGCGGTAGAAATGCGGTAGAAATGCGGTAACAGCAGGCCTGTTTCATTTCTACCACAGTTCAAGAAAGCATTAGATGTCGAACAACCAATTTTTTTCCGCTTGAGACATGAGGCAAGAGACATGGGACATGTGACGCTATATAGACACTCGGTAAGCGAAATAAACTGACTACAAATATTTTGACAATAATGGGTTTAATTATAATAAACTTCGACTTTTGAGATGTCTCTATATAATTATACTTTTGTAAAGTAAATTTTGCGCCCTAGTGATAAATGACTACGAAGTTTACGGCCTTTCCACACGAGATGCTTCGTGCGCGACGTGTGCATCGAGTGCACTGCGTTTCTTGTAGATCCATCTAATAGATTGGTCCACTTTTGAAAATATATGAAATTCCAACCAATTAGCAATACGATCTACAATAAACGCAGCGCACTCGATGCACACGTCGCGCACGAAGCATCTCGTGTAGAAAGGCCGTTATCATGTGCTTGCTAGCGATTGACTCTCGTAGTCCGGACCCCTTTACTTATATTTTTGATACAGATCACAGGCCTTAATTTCTATTCGCTACTGCGTACTCATCACTTGAAAATTCAATATGGCGACATTTTACACTCACCAAAATTTAGTAAAACATCATTTCCAAAGCTAAATTTTGCGCTCTTTCGTTTGATGCAAGCCATTCGATTTTAACTTTAGCCAGTCTCGAGATATAAGCAAAAGTAACCACTGCACGCCGTTTACGCTAAATTCTACACGACCTAGGGTGCTGTAAATGTCAGAATCGGGTTTTTCGATCTCAATTTATCTCGTATTAAAAATATGTCACTTAGCGAATGTCTCATGTTCCATGTTCACATAGCGTCTCATGTTCCATGTCTCAAATCACATGTCACAAGTAGGAAAAAAATTTTTGTGTAACATCTAGTGCATTCATACACTGCAGTAGAAATGCGGTAGAATTGCGGTAAGCGAATGTCTCATAGTGTGACATGTCCCATGTCTCTTGCCTCATGATATTTAATGCTTTCTTGAACTGTGGTAGAAATGAAACAGGCCTGCTGTTACCGCATTTCTACCGCATTTCTACCACAGTTCAAGAAAGCATTAGATGTCGAACAACCAATTTTTTTTCCGCTTGAAACATGAGGCAAGAGACATGGGACATGTGACGATATATAGACACTCGCTGATGCGATGTAATTATGTGATGCGATTGATACGACGCGAGTCCGAGTACATTCACCCTTATATACTTAAAACGCTTTAAGGGCCTCGACATGAGAAAAGAGACAACGGCTGAATACAAGGAATAGCATTTGTTGGATATCTATGTACATAGGGAACAGTGAGTTACAACGTCTCTCTTCCCCATATATATAGACATACAACCAATGCTATTTCATTGTATTCAGTCGTTGTCTCTTTTCTCATGTCGAGGCCCTAAACATTCAAAAAATTTATTTTTAGTATTTTGAATTTAAATGATTAAAATCAAAATTTATCATAAGTAAAAATACTTTTGATCGAAGAACCATTGGCTGTTGGAGATAATCAAAATTACAATCACGTGATAATAGTGATTGTATTAAATGTAAAAATATAGTAATAATTGATTCAAATTTTTATCATTGTACTTCATTAGCATTATTAGACTTTTTGGCACCAATAATACAAAAATTTTATTTAATTTATGTTTTTTATTTGATAGAATAAATGAGTTGAACTAATAATGGAAAAGCCCAGAAGTAGTTTTCAACAAGCTTCTAAACTTTTAAACAAAGCTGAACATTATGAAAACACAAATGGTGCGGGAAATAAAACAAAAGTGAAAATTAAAAGTATTGTACCTATTAGTTTGCCAGTTAAACTATTAAAAAGTGGTAAACACGTATTGGTAAAAGATCAAAAGCAAATTCACACATGTACAAAATTTCATAGGAATATATCAACTTTTTCCCCATCTTCAATTCCAAAAGTAACCAATACTTTAATGAATAAAAATTTAGATCTATCAATTGCAACGACTATGACATCATCCAATACAAAATTTACAAATAAATTAAATGAACTACATAAAGAAATTGAAAATAATAGTTGTGACATGCAAAACTGTACAGATAGATTTCAAACTTCAACAATGGAAAACTTTCTAAACAAAAATGGGAAAATACTTGCTACAAATTTGAAAAAGTGCTCTCATGCAGATAATTGTTATGGAAACTCTAGTAGCGATAAAGACAGTTGTGTAAAAGTTATTCATAAAGTTATTAATAAACCAAAACAAAATGATGGACAAAAATGTAATACTTATGTACATAAATCTATATTACAAAGTAAAAATATTACTCAAAGTAAATTAAGTAATAAAAATAAGAAAAGTAATAAAGAAAATTGTTCTCATAGTATACATCCCATTATTCAAAACAAATCATTGATACCTATTCATAATCCATTTGAAGTTATAAGTGAGAAGATAAATGCAAATAATAAAATATGTAAGAATTATGATCAATCATCCGTTTATCCTTCAAAAAAAATTACAAATGTACAAGGAAAATCAACACCATATACAGAATTTGTTTTAACCTCTTCAATTAAAAATAAACTACCACTGAAAAAAATTGTTGCAGTACAAAATAAGAAGATGACTGCTTTTCCTGATATAGAAAAACATTCTAATATTTCAATTCAGCAGGAAATACCATGTATGAATTTTATTAAGAAAAAAAATGATAATTCGAAAGAAATAAATAATGTTATTTTATCAAAAGATCTATTTTGTCCAGAATATAATTCAACAATTCTTGTAATAAAGAAGTTAAAAGAAATAGAAAAAGCAAAAATAGTTACTGACACTGGAAGCTTACCAATTTTATATAAAAATTTTATTCATGGAAAGGTATGTTAAAAATTGAATTAATTATTTATCACATATTTTATCAGATTATGAATGATCTAACAAATTGATATAAATGATAATGTTTAAGGAGATATTATGTTTGAGAAATTTTTTAATTAGATTACTGATACTTAGTTAACTGTTTTTTTTTATTTAAGCTTTTTAACCATGTATAGTTATTTCGTCTACACTATGGATTTACATATTATACGTATTTCATTTTTCTTATATACATTACCTTATTTACATATTTCTATTATTCTTAATAAACATTTTGTTTATATTAGAGTGTTATTCATATTATTCTATTTTTATTTCTAATAGTCAGTTCAAGCACACTGTACAAGCTTTTCCTTTGTCTCAAATTCTACGATTAACCTTAAGTATTATAAATTTAAAATTTGTTATATTGTTTAATATACATAAATATATCCAATCCTTTTAGTAAAACTTTAATTGTATTTAATTGATTCCTAAAATACAAAGATCTAATCTTAACAAGAACAGTATTTGCAGTCCTTCATTATCAACTACAAATGAAATAATAATTTGTTACACGAAATTAAATTTTAAGTCATTTATACTATTTATAACTTAAATAACTGCATGCATGTATGTACACACTCACGCATATATATACACACACAGTTTAAGATATTAATTTATTGAATTCTACTTGTAAAAATTTAGGTAGAGTTGATTAAAGATATAAATCTTAGTATTTGTGGATCAAGATTTAAAAGCACATCTACAAAGGGAGTTACATGTTGTTGTATATAATTCCTAGTGAAAAAAAATTAATACTGATATACAATTTTACTATATACAATTTCATTCGATAATAATTGAACATAACAGTTAATAACTGAAGAAAACTTATATTAACTATTAATAAACAAACAAAATATTTTTAAACTATTTAAAAGTAAAAAAAATTTCGAAGGAAAGTGACAAAAAATGAAAATTTTTAATTTGTTTGTGATTGAAAGGGTACCCCACTTTAAGATAGGCAAAATGCCACTGTTAATGAAAGTGAAAAATGACAGTGATTTCATATAAGTATGCCAAAAAAAGAATTTTCTACGATTTTTCTTGGTACCTATCTCCCCTCCTTGTACCAGTAAGGCCTACCGGAACGGTGGGCCGTACTTAAAAATGTGAAAAATTCCACCACCATGGGAAAACCATGGGAAACACCTTAGACAAGATTTAATGTTCCTCCGTATATCCATGTCTCATCAATAGTCCTCAGAGAGAAGTAGATGTTGGTAAACCATTCTCCTAAGTGCCCAAAGGTTAGGTGCCATTCTAATTGCCAGAGGCAGCTTATTCCAAATTCTGGGGCCTTCCGCGGCAAAGGTATTTTTCCTGAAATCCAGCTTACAGAAGGGTATATCAATGATTAGGGGATCCATTCTGAGGGTTCTTGTTGCCGTGTTAGACCGAAGAGTGAGTTGCTCTGCTAAGTATTCTGGACAATTAGTATGTAGGATTTTGTAAATGAGCGTTGACATGAAGTATTTCCGTCTTGAATTGATTTTTATCCATTCCAGAGTGGCAAGATAAGGTGTGATATGATCCCTTAACCTTACACCACGGGCAAATCTTATACATGAGTTGAAAGTCTTCTGAAGTACTCTTTCTTCCTCGCTAGTTAGATTATGAATTGCAGCACTGCAGTAGTCTATAATCTGATAGATTAACGTTGATATTAAAGTTGTTCGGATTCCCTTCCCGCGTGAAAATATTATATGAGATCTCGTATGAGATCTGATCTGCAATAAATAATAAAGTTTTATCAATACATTTTATTACTAATCTCATGTAGATCTCATATGTTTGAAATTCGTATACCGATGTCATATGAGAACTTTATGAGATCTCATATTAGATCTATATGAGATCTACATGAGATTTCAATTACGATCTCATATAAGATCTCATATAATATTTTCACGTGGGTTGGGAAGAATGTGTCTTGTGGCTTTTAGCCACAGCTGATACAAAGTCCCATAGATTTTTCTAGATCTTTGTCTGACTTCCAATTCCCAGGATAAATTGGGTGTTAGATTAACCCCCAGGTATTTGACTGATTCAGAAAAAGGCACCTCAACTCCTTCGACTTTGATTCTGGATGTCGATGCTAGGTTAAAATTAGTGGAGATGTTCGCATTCGTCCCAACAACCAGTACCTTCGTTTTGCTGTGGTTTAATTTTAGTCCCATTATATGTTTGGCCCATTTTACAATTCTTCCCTAGTAAAAAAAAATAGTGAAGAAAACTGAAGAAAACAGTTATTAGCTGTAAATAACAGCAGAAAAGGGTCGGAATTGAGACAAAGACAACAGTTATCTGCAGTTTTCTTCAATTATTTTCAGTTATTAACTGTTATGTCCAAA
>JAWWEQ010051436.1:0-10178 GCA_035583055.1 Torymus tubicola | reverse complement strand
TCTCAATTCCGACCTTTTTCTGCTGTTATTTACAGTTAATAACTGTTTTCTTCAGTTTTCTTCACTATTTTTTTTTATTAGGGACTTTAGCCGATCGTCGATTAAAAAATGCGAATATTTTCGACCCCGGTATAATTTTATTATTTTTATATAGTTTCGACCTGGATGGCTTACAGGCATATAAATCCATTTTTTGAGTTTCTGAGAAAAATAAGTAATATTCAAACTTATATGTTAGATCAGGAGAAACATTTTCTGATTCGTTAAAAATGAGGAAGAACTGAAAAAAGTGTATAGACTTCTGTCGTTATATATTATGCCGAAAAAAAAAACTGCGTGGGCTATTATCTGATATGATGCTGTTCACGTTTATTTATAGAGCGTATTATATGAAACCGGGTTAATAATTAACCACAAAATTGATGGTTCAATGAATTTTTATAACTTATTCAAGAAATTTCTATTTTTTATGCCATTTCTATAAAAGGGTACCCCCCATTATAATAGTGAAAAAGACACCCTTCCTGGAATTCAAAAAAATTTGGCAGTTGTTCAGGCGTACAAAATCATGAACTCTCGCAGTATTTTCAGCTCCCCTCCCCCCACCATCTAAAAAACTGATTTTTTCATAATTTTTTTTAGGAAAATGCTTTAGAAAAATCTGAAAAAATATGAGCGTATTCTACATAAAAATACGCATTTTCTCAATTTTTTTCATGATTTTAGAACCTCAGAAACTAACCTAAAAAAAATAAAATAAAATTAAAATCGTTCTTTGAGCCATATTGCGGTAAAGGCGTGTACATAACTATTGTACGGATCTAACTAATATCAATATTATAAAATGAGGAATTGTATGAGCATTACTAACGCAAGCAATGTGTGGATTGCACTTTCTTATTGGTAGTCAGAACCTTAAGCTGCCTCTACACGGCGTGCTGCGAGCCGCGAGCCGTGTTCCCTAGACAAAGACAGATATACGAAATCCTGTAAGAGAGAAAGAGAAAGCAATAGCGGCTCGCGGGTCGCGGCACGCCGTGTTGAGGCAGCTTAAGATATATAAGAGTATAGGTTTAATCTCGTAAACTTGATATTTTACACCGCTTAAAGATGATTTTTTTTACAGTTGCACATTCTGACGTCAGTTACGCCATCTAGTCATTTTGGCGTGCACGCAAAAAAAATGTGCAACGATGTAGAAAGGCTATTAACATAACAACATTGTCGCCAATCGCTATGTTAGAAGTTTGCATCAAGAGGACGTGAGTGACCTGGAGTCGATATTTCTATAAGGAATTAAAAAAAAAGAAAGAAGTTTAGTACACATCGGTGATCGCTGACATTTTTAGCTACGATTCTATTATTTAAATTTATAAACATGGAATCGACTAAAACTGACTCTACTCCAAAGCAAGCCATGGTTTACATTTGTGGAGGTTTGTTATAATTCTTCAATTCAATATCTTAATTTTTTTATAAGCTACTATATTTAAGAAAGAATCTCAAAGGATATTTTTCGAACGATTATTTTTAATTAAAAATATTGTTATGAAATAAGTATTTTTAATTATTTTAGTTAAATTTTTGTATTTTGGTTTTTAATTGATATTGTAGGAAGTATTATTCTTTAGATTCGTTTGATCATTTTAGCTCTTTGGTTAGGAAATTGAAAAAATTTTTAAATTAAATTTTTAAACTTTCTCTACCACTTAGATTTCGTAATAAGTGTAAACTTTTTTAATCTATTACAGCTGTACAGCTACATCTATACAGCTGAAAACTCTATTTGGAGTATTAGTATATATTTGGAAAATTACAAAATTTATCACGTTTTAATCTATTGAGAACCAAATTAATCTTTGTAAATCTTAACCAAGTTAGGTGACGAATAGGAAATGTTCTTTTGATGAGAAAATTGAATATTTAGAATGAAAAATTTTTTTATTTTTATAATCAATTTTTACATAAATATTTTATGAATAAAGAGTTCAAAAAGAAGTCATTGTTATAGTAAAACATCTACTCAGCAAGAAGATAATATTTTTTTTCAACTATAAGGTAAAGCAAAGGAAGATGCCACACTTAAGCAAAAAAGTGAAATAAAAATGGACAAAAGTCATCAAAAGTTTCGTCTTTGTCTAAGAATCATCTAAGGTGGCATCTTACTCTGCTCTTTTTTGTGGCATCTTCCCCCAATTGGTTGTAAAATAAAAAATGACCAATCTGAAAAAATTATTTTCTTACATTTTAATTGTGGTGGTTTATTGAAGTTTATGAAATTATCTAATTTACGTTTTTTTGTTTTAATGATATTATAAACGACGCTTGAAGAATGATGTTTGAACTTGTTAAAAATTTTAAATCGAGAGCTACCAGTTTCGGCGCTGCTCAAAAAGCAACTGATAATAATGTTAGAATCCTGAAATATTTGGGTGACTGAATTAGAAAATCATAATAAACACACCTATCAAGCAATTTATGCAATTTGTTTATAAACAAAGAAAATCTTGCATTGTGGCGCCTTCCCCAAGCTGGCATCTTCCCCCACTTTACCTTACTTCATATTTTTGAATATCATGTAGATTTTTGTTCTGGAATTTGATTACTATTTTCTCATTCATTTTAGTCAACAAGCAAGATTGTTTCTTTTGTCATTGTATAATTGCACAAAGTATATAGCAATAATATATAAAACAGTATTACAAATATATCAATTTGGTAGTAAAAAGTTAAAGTTATCAATTACTCTCTCACAAATGTAAGTAGAATAAGGATAAAGGAGCCAATATCTTAATCCATAATCTACCTCTTTAAATTTGAATACATTTCATATTGCTAAAGTTTGAGTATTAGAAATGTATTTTCATAAATTTCATAATTTTGTGCTTTTTCAATTATAATACTACTAGACTTGTTTTTTTGTAGATTAGATTCCTCTAATGGAAAATCTACCGTAGTAAATATTTTTACATTAATTGCAAAACTGAGGAAAGTTAACAAGGTATTTGATATGCTGTGTGATTTATAAATAACAAAAAAAGCAGGAGATCCAACTATGAACTCTGAGAAATTCCTGATGTAGCTGTGTACAGTATATATTGATGAATGTTACCCTATCTCTAACCAAATGTTTTTTATCAGGTCAGATAAGATAAAAGCCTTTTTAACAGATCACTGAATAAACCAATTTTTTCTAATTTATAAATTAATATATTATGGTCCAATGAATTATATGGTGTAGTATAATCATCCTAATATCAGATAAACATCACAATCAACTTATAATTTTTTATTGCTGTAGATATTTAATCATTTTAAGGTGGCTTAACCTTTAGACTGCCGGCGTGGCGCATATATGTGCCAGCTATGACCTTTAATACACCTCTGCACTTAACTCACCTTTGTATACATAAATTATACCTTAAAAAAATATCATTTTTCAGGTAAAATTGCCGGCAGTCTAAAGGTTAAGCAACTTTTTATAAAACAGCAGATTGATCTTAAACTTAATAAAAATGTTCTTTAAAAATTAACCTTTTGATCTCTTCTAAGAAAGTTGTAGGTCACCAACCAAATTATCGAGAAAATTTAGTTAATAAATAGGTATGTTTAACACAATTATAAATGTATGAACAGTTTATTGCTATGTAATAACTTACAAGATGGCAGTTTTTATTATCAATAAATGAAATTGAAGATTTTTTTGGAAAGAATCTAATGATATAATAGAATTATATATTACTGATTGCATATAAAAGATATTAACAATAAATGTTACAAACCTGCTACTGCGCATGTGTAGGGATAGCCAGACATATAAATATAGTGAAACATGAACAGTTTTTATTTATTTATAAAATCCTTTTACGCTTGGACATTTAGAAGTTATTTACAATAAATTTACGTATAATACATTAATTTAATTTGGCAATAATAAAGAAGCATCTTGCTGGATCCTGACTTGATACAGCACCAACTGCTTGAGCCACCTTGAATAACTAAATTACTTTATGTAGATCTTTCTCTCATGAAATTAAGTTGTTGACCAAACATAATCAAGTATTAATAAGTTTTACAGTAATAATTAAATTGAATATTTTAGTCATTGTAACTATAATTGGTATGGGTCTATAATTTGGCACAAACTTATTACTATTCTAAGTGAAAAAAATAGTGCATACAACTGTTAATAACTATACATAATTAAGTGTAACTTTATAATAGTTAGTAATGGTTATTGAGAATTTGCATTTTTTTTGTTTTTTACATTTTTCAAATGTATCATAGTGAAATGCTAATAACAGTTATTTGCATTTTATAAGAGAAAAGAAAGACTAATGAAAGTTATATGCTATTACTAATTAATTTAAAGATTTGATAATACATATGTGTATAGTTCTTTATATAATTATAAATTAATTTATAATTGTAGTTTATTATATAGTAATTGATAGTTAACTACTAATAAGCACTAATAACATGAAATTCTTACTGAAACTTAAAACTTACTTGCAGTTATATGTATTAATTAAATATTTTTTAGCAAGTATAAATAAATATAAATACTTAGTAGTAACTAATAATTATTAGAAATGAATTACAGAAAAAGTAAATAAATACAAATAACTGTTAATAAGAACTCATAAGAGTTACTAATTGTTATAAGTGTCCTAAATTGACCTGTTATTATTTGTTATAAGCCTTTATTTGCTTTTATTAGTAATTTTACGCCAAAGTTATTTCCACCTGGGACATTTAAAAATTTTATGTATAAAAGATTTTTTCTGTTAAGATAATATAATATTACATGGCTACAATCATTATTTGAACAGTTGCCAATACTACTTTAGTTAAGAGTAAGTAAGAGAGAATAAAAAAGCAAGAAAAACGGAAATAGAAGTAATCAAAGATTGATACCTTCTGTCTAGCTGTCTTTCTCTTTTCTTTTTTGAAAAAAAGAGGGTATATCATACACTGAGAAAAAAAGTTAAAAACACAGGATAGAAGAAAAGTTACATCAACTGGACACTATATGATATACTGACCAGACTTTGACATACTTTACTGGACTAACTCCAGTTTATAAGAAACACGACTTTTTAAAATACTATTACTATAAAGTTTTACCTCGTTTATTCCTTATCTTTAAAAGTTTACACATATTATACTTTATTGTACTTTTTTCAATTAGATTAATAATTACACATGAACATTGTAATGTATACGTTGTAACGGGGTGGATTCGGGGAAAATACGAAAAAAATATGCGCTGACATCGGGACTTGAACCCGCGTCGTTCGAACGACAGTCGAGTGTCTCTACCGCGAGACTACCAACGCACTGTCAAACAATGTGCTTCTATCCTTGATAAGTCACCGTGTCGGTAATACAGATACCTTCCATGCGCCCGTTATAACGTTTAATTCAAATAATAATGAACAAATTTTCTTGATGATTTAAAATTTTATGACTGACAATTCAGGAATTTCTTTTGCTCCCCTCTTTAAGATAATAAGTCTAAAAAATTACCCGAAAAAATGAACAAAAATCATTTTAAATTGGCAATTTTAGCATTTTTTTGCTAATTAGAAGAGGTGGAAGGCTAGCTGTTGGCACTCTATTCTACGCTGTTAAAAGTCTTCGTGAGATTACGACCGACTACGTAAGAGGGCGTCGAGCTGGAACAGATTCTTGTAAACCGAAAAACGTCGGTGCCAGCTGATGGTTACCGTGGTTCGGTCTGGAAACGCTTTCTGTAGAGCCTGGTTCATAAATTGAAAAAATTCGAATACCCTCAAATTTTTTCAAAATTTTGAGATTTTTTGATTTTCCAAAATATAAAAAAAATTAAAATTATCAATTTTTTTTTTTATTTTGAAAAATTTAAGGGTATTCTTTTATCGATCTTAAAATATTTTTATTCCATAAAATTTTTTACTAAACTCTAGTTTCCGAAAAAAAAATTATTCAAGTTTAAAGTAATAATAATAATTAATAATTTTTTTTTTCGGAACTATTGAGTCGAGTTTAGTAAAAAATTTATGGAATAAAAATATC
This sequence comes from Torymus tubicola, assembly GCA_035583055.1. Taxonomy (NCBI): domain Eukaryota; kingdom Metazoa; phylum Arthropoda; class Insecta; order Hymenoptera; family Torymidae; genus Torymus; species Torymus tubicola. Next base: position 4,121 of record JAWWEQ010051436.1, on the reverse strand, counting down.
TGGTGAAATAATAAGGAATAATAGATTGAAGAATATCCTCAAATTTTTTCAGAGTAAAAAAAAATTTATGAAAATTTTAATTATTTTGATACCAAAAATCATCTCTAAAAATTCTGAAAAACTATGAAAGTATTCTTTGACTAATTCTAAGATATTTTTGTTCTTAGAATTTCTGTTAAACTCAATAGTTTCTGAGAAAAAAATAGATTAAAATTTGTAAAATATTTACGTTCTTGCCACCATATTGTGAAACGGAGTAGTTCAATAATTACATAAAAATTCCCTGTTAAAGTTTAACTATCGTGGTCACCCCTGATCATGGTTACAGCATAAATTCTTTGCGGTAACATTGTAAAAAAATCCTGAAAAAATTTTTTGAAAATTTCAGATTTTTCATCTTTAAATCGGCCACATTTGTTTTTTCTTGATGTCTAATCGGAATTTTGAGCTCGGATTCTGAAAGAGCATAAAATTCTACGACGGAATCTCTGAAAACAAAATTTTTCCAACGCCGATAACGTAAAAAATAATCACGTTGAAAGTTTGCTAAAAAATCGGAACGCTTGGACGTTAACGAGTTAAGCTGGCCAGTGAGGTTGGCGACCTCTGAAGTTCGATTTTAAGACTCCAATCCATGCTAAGTATTAGGTAGCGGGGGGCGGAGTAACGATTTGTTCCAGTTAAGAGTTACTCCCAGAGTTACTCGCCTTCTCTCACCTTTCTCGTAACTTCGTAGGGTTCTGAAAAATCTATGGATTAGAAATTTTTATTCCTAGAGCTCTCTTCAGTCGAGGAGAGTTTAGAAAAAAACTTAGGTCAAGTGGAAGGAAAATTCAAATCCTCATCCCTAGGGTCACGAGGCACACATTCTAACATTGAGTTGAACTTGCTCTTAAGTTGAGGATTCACAGTCACGCTATAATCCATAAATGTTCACAGAGCCGTTTTTTTTTAATATTGATATTATCGAAGTAGCATGAAATGACGTTTCAATTTTTCTGATTGCACCCTCTCTTTCGAGAAAATGTAATTGTTTATCCATAAGAGATATTTAACGCAAAGGTAATGATAATTAATAAAAACCGGCTTACAGTCTCTGTTTATAATAAGCGTATCTTATGAGGCCTTCTGTTTTCAACAACTTTTTACTAGTTACTTAATGAAACTTATCAAAGAGATTTTTTTAAGCAATCGTTTTTATTAAAACTAGGGTGAAGAAGTTCAGATTCTAAATCGAAAACAGAAAATAAATTGCCTAATTGCTTAATCTATTCTCTTATTGGTTGCCAATGAACATTAGTGATATACAAATAAGGATTAAACTGAGTTTTTCCATATGCACAATTACTGACACAATATTAATTAGACGAAGGTATTTTCATTTCTAAACACGTTAATATAGAAACTATGTCTATTAAATATAAACTAAAAAGAAAATTAGAAGTTTTTTTCTCGTTTTAGATCGGGGTGCTGTTATAATTCACACTCTTAGTGTACATATATACACTTTAGCCGCTATTATTTATTTATTTTTATTGGTAACCCATTATTATTTTTATACTGACAGAATCCTTACAATAAATACTAGGACCACTTATTTTTTTGTTCAGAAATAGTATTTTATATTAATGCCATGAATCATTAATCAGCAGCAATTACAGCTCCACGTAAAAGTGTGCTATTTTGTAACTGTTTTTCTTAATAATTTGGTCGGCGACTTTTATGGTTTGTTGGCGGCTATGAAAAATTTAAGAGTTGAAGAATATTTCAGTTGAATTTTCAAATTGATTTAGTATTGTACAAAAGTCGCTCATGCTACCTTAAGTGAGCGTGAAAAACTTTCTAATATTCTATGGGAAAAATCATTTCATTATTATCTTCTTTGTGTATGAATGAATATTATTTGATAAAGGTGACGAAGTATTGTTAAATGAGAAAAGTTTAAAAAATAAAGACGCGTAAAATGTAAAATGAAAAAAAAAAATTAATTTAACCATAACTTGGGACAAAATTATTTATAAAAATAGAATGAGTACATTTTATTGAAGATTAGTATAAGTGAAAGTGAAATAACTTTCAATAAACAAATGATAGAACAGATTAAAGTAAACTATAAGAATGTAACCCTCTCAATTTTTTTACTCACGAATAGCATAAGTTATGAGCCGCCGCCCTTACGAAGCAGTGCACTGCGAGAGGTGTTTTGGGCGGAAACCTGTTGACATATTGTATATTTATTTATTTATTTATTTAAAAATCTATGAGCTAATGTCCTGTAGTACAAGGATAACTCAGCTGCGATATTGGAGATACACAATAAAGATATGGATATGTGAGCTATAAGAAATTATACAGTGAATATTTGGTAATTCCGTAATGTCTAAAATAATGAGACTTTATTCTGAATTAAAAAATGTTTATGCCAAAGATGTTAGTTGTGGAGCTAATTGATTTCGGATTTGAGTAAGTCTAGCAATAGTAGAATTGAAGCCCAATGTGTCATTTACAAAGGTTTCGCAGAGATTAGGCCATTTCTGAGAGGGTATAAGCATGCTTACGATAGGAAAAAAGTCTTGTAATAGTATGCAAGACGAGCAAGTGTAAAGAACTTTGAAAATCGTTATAATATCTATAGAATTATAGAATCAGTAGAAAGCGCCATTTCATGTAAATGTAAAAGATCAAAATTTTGGTGTTCAAAAAGTAAACAAATATTTTTATTACTTTTTTCGTGTAAGAAGATGAAGCAAATTGAAAAAACAGAAAACTGCTTTATTTATCTGAAAATTGAGTCTCTTCCGTAAAATTTTAGTTAAATGCAAAATGCCTTATTGATCACGCTCTCCGCAATTAATGTATCCATTGACATAAGACATTTAGATATTGCCCTTTCAACCACTATTGCCACTGGCGCTATTCATTGTCTTGTTGCATCTCATACAAATATTTTGGTGTCCGTTTAATTTTATCGAAATAGTATAAGAAATGAATCCCCGCATATCAAAATCTTGTATTGAATTGAAGATTTTTTCATCCTCCATAATTGTGCTGAGTAGTGATGCTTTTCTTGATTTGATAGGGATGATGGCGAAATAAAAGACTTTATTTCTTGAAAAAATAGTTTTAGCGTAACGTTTCGTTGAGTCATCCGTCAACCTTTTCAGGCTAAAATTTATGAATATTATGGATAGGTATATGGGCAAATTCATAGAAGTTTTAACTTTTGATATTAGTATAATTGTTACATTCCAAATTAATAAAAAGGATTGATAACCCTGCGATTAAAATATTATGGCCGCGTGCACGGTAATCGAAAAGGATTGTCCGGGGCCGCATCTCCTCTCCCCCAATCGATAGATTGATAATTGGAGGGGCACGGGGCGAGGAAACAAAAAGGTTTTCTCGCGGACGGCAGGCCAAAAAGGGTATCGTATAAATATAGGTATAATGAGTAGAAATTAGAGTACAATAGTACTCTACGAGTCGAGCAAGAGCAGAAACAAATCACGAATAAAAAAATAGCATCATGGGATATTAGCGTAGCACTTCATTACGCACCGAAAAACAAATTGAACATCAAAAAGAAAAAAAGGACTTCTTTCGTGTGTGAGAAAAAGTCAGCTGTCTAGCTCTAGCCTTTGAGCCGTCTTGTACAACCTCTATCGTTGAGCCGTTTGTATTCGCTTGTAAAAACACATATTATATAATTGAAGTATAAAAATTAATTCTTATAAAAGAAAATGATACTGCATTTGCGAGTTTCTCTTTTAATAAATTTCTGTACGCATTTACCTCTTGCGGGAGGTAACAATAATAAAAAAAAAAGTAGAAGCACAGTAATGTAACTTTGTATAAGTATTTGTATATCTTTCAGAAACCACAATTCATCACTGTGACAATTTTTTATGATGGGCTGTAGAGGTTATAGGATCAATAATAATAAAAGTAGTAATAAAATAATTTCGATAAGGGCATATCTTTTATTTAATTAATATAAATATATTTACATTCAATGTATAATACACATATATTGTGTATTCTATACGCGTATATATATATATATATATATATATATGGGCAGTTCTCAGGTGAATCGAGAGGTCAAAATTTTTTTTTCTTTT
>JAWWEQ010051435.1:0-10179 GCA_035583055.1 Torymus tubicola | reverse complement strand
ATTCTTATTACTTTATGGTCATATTTATATTTCATTCAAATTATTTACATATTTTAATTTTTATAGGTATTGTTGCAATACGAACTATTGAGATTATGCTACTTTATTGTAGTTAGCAATATTTGTGGTTTAGTAAAAGTTAGCAAATCACATAAAGGTAACCTAGTATATTAAAAAAGAATTTTTGAGTAGTTTGGGCAAATATAGAAATATATATGTGTTAATATATAAAAACCAGATACTTAACAAACCAAATTCAATTTTAATATTTAAATAAAATAAACATTACTAAAATTTCAAAAATGGTTTTAAGCAAAGTAGATAAAGGAATAGTAAAAGGTATTGGCTATTATTCTGGTTTAAAAAGTCAACTAAATGATAATCATATATTCGAATTCAATAAAATTTTAAATAGTTACACAACATTTAAAATGCAATTTACTGTTAGTATGTAAAGATTATCAAACATACGTCCTGTCAATTTAAATAGTGAGTATATTCAAATATTATTTTCTGGTGCAAATGAGAATGGACATTGGATTTGTGTTTGGTACTGTAATCAAGGAGCGCGGGAGCGCTCCGGAGGCACGTATCTGTCCAATGTAGAAAAAGCCTGAGGATCGACCGCGCTACATATTCTTTGAAATGTGCGCCCGAGATGTTCTAATATTTACTACGATTTTCAACGCTTTTATATTAGCTCAAAAAAATAGCAACATGCTTTATACAGTTTACGTTATACATTTATATGATAGTTTCAATAAAAATTCATTAGACAATGACCATATTGTAATTTTAAACAGAATGTTTCCGAATAAAGAAAATATTGAATTAAATTTTGAAAATGTCACATTTCAAACAAACTCTTATGATTGTGGTGTGTTTGCTATTGCGCATGCAGTTGCTATAGTTTTCAAACAGAATCCTAGTATAAAATTTGTAATTAGTGAAATGTGAAAACATCTTTATAAAATATATGAGTTGAATGATTTTATTCCTTTTGCAATTTTATTAGATAATAGAGATTATAACCAAAATAATAATAGAATTATTGAGTTAACATTAATATTTTCACATGTAAACATTGAGCAGCTCGAAGCTTTATATGTAAAAAAAATTAGTAATGAACAACAAAACTTAATGAAACGTTTCAGTTACTTGGAAGATAGACAGAATTATAAATATATTGCTGATGAAAAAATGGAAGTAAATGATATTACTGAAGTAGAAAGTAGTGAATCATTTATTAACGTAAAAGGTAATGTTAGCAAAGTTAAAGAAAAATGTAAGAAAATTCAGCGATAATGACAATGTAAAAAGCAATAATAAAATTGGGATGAAAAAAGAAAAATGTACTGAAATTACTATCGACAAAAGAAGTGAAATTAATAAAAGACGTCGTGAAAAGAGATCAATTAAAAAACTTAATTCTATGAAATGTATAGTAAACGAAAATAAAAAGAAAAGAGATAATCAACGATTAAAGTATGCAGAAAAAACTGTAGAAGGAAAAGCTGCAACAACAAAAAACGTCATGAAAATAGAAAATTAAAAACAAATGACCGAAGTGTTAATGAAAAAGCTCAAATAAATAAAAAACGTAACGAAAAGAGAGTATGTAAAAAACAAAATTTTATGAATAATGTATTAAATGAAAATATGAAGAAAAAAAATAAGTAATGGAAAAATATGAAGAAAAAAGTTTAGATGAAAAAGCTGAAATTAACAAAAAACGTCGTGAAATCAGAAAAAATAAAAAAAATCTTTGTTGTAATGAAACAAGTGCCTTTGAGAAAGAAACAAAAAATGCAGTTATGATAAAATCTAATTTTGATGAAAATCCAATTGTAGAAATTTATTTAGGTCTTATGAATTTGACATGTGAATTCTGTGACGCCAAACACTTTAAATACGAACAATCAATTGACAAAAAATTTGTAAATTGTTGTCAAAAAGAGAAGGTATGTTTACCTTCTGATATGCCATATTCAACATATTTGAATGAATTAGTTATAGGAAATATAAGTGATAGTAGACATTTTAATGAAAATATTAGACAATACCATAATGCACTTTCGTTTGCAAGCTTTGATGCTAAATTTGATGCTTTGTTTGGTAGAGGAACTCAAATAGTTAGAATATGTGGTCAAATATATCATAATGTATATGCATTACATCCTCATGAAAATGAAGCTAGGAAATATGGGCAACTGTATATAATCGACAATGAAGAAGCAACTCAAATATGATATCAATTTAACACGTTGTGTTCTATGAAATTACTCCAGGAATTAAACAACTTTTTCAGGGAAAAAAATATATATGCAAAATCATATAAAATGATGCATGAAGTGGAAGTCGAAGAACAAAGGCGTCTTAATGACAAAAAAATTATGTTAATGATGAAGGTTTACCTCCAGCTGAACGCGATATATGTGAGTATTCAAAATATAAAAACCTATTAATATACCTTATATTAGTAAACATGTTGATCCCATGAAATACACGCTTATATTTTCAAATGGAGGTTTTGGATGGATGCCGGGTTTTAAGCAACGTAACGGTAACAATAATATAACAATGCTTCAATTTTATTGTTACAAATTTGCTGTTAGAAATAATTTTAGTCAATTTTTAAACTTAGGAAAATTAACACAACAGTACATAGTTGACGCTTGGGTAAAAGTAGAAGGATCCCGATTGCATTTCTTGAAAAAAAATCAACATTTATTAAGGACAGGTTTATACAAAGATGTAATGGATTATTTAAATAAAAGAAATGACAATGGTAATATGAGAGTCGGAAAAATTGTTATATTACCATCATCATTTTCAGGAAGTCCTCGATCAATGAAACAAAATTTTTTAGATTCAATGATAATGAAATTAAAGAAAATATATTAAATAATGATTTAGTGATTAATAGACCTGATGTTGTAGCTAAGGTTTTTCATGGCAAAATTAAGGAATTTTTGTATGAAGTTACCAAAAGAGCCATATTTGGGAAGTTTATTGCCTACACATACGTTATTAAGTTTCAAAAAAGTGTATTACCGCACATGCATATGCTCCTTTTTGTTGAAAAAAATAGTAAACTACTCACTTCCGATGACGTAGATAAAATTATAAGTGCAGAAATTTCCGAAAAAACAAAAATTTCCTAGATTATACAGTATTGTAAAACAGTTTATGATACATGGACCTTGTGGAAAATATAATTTAAATTCTCCTTGTATGGATAGACAAACTAAAAAATGTACTAAGAATTTTCGTAAATCATTTAATGCAGTAACTGATTTTAATACGTCAGGATACCCAATTTACAGAAGAAGAAATGATGGGAAAAAAATAATGTTTAATGAAAAAAACAAAAGGTATGCTGATAACAGATTTGTTGTACCATATAATCCTTATTTATTGTTAATATTTAATTGTTATATTAATATAGAAGTATGCTCAACAGTACAGTGTGTCAAATATTCATTTAAATACTGTTACAAAGGCTATGATTGCGCTTTTATTAAGATGAGTCATAATGTCTCTGTACAGAATGATGGTGAAAGTGAAAATTATGACTGTGATGAAAGTAAACAATTTCTTAATACAAGATACGTAAGTCCTCCAGAAGCAATGTATCGTTTGTTTAAGTATGAACTGAATGATATATCGCATGTTATTTACAAATTGGCAGTACATCTTGAAAATAAACAATATGTTTATTTTAAAGAAGGTTCAGAAGAAGAAATAATTAATAAAAATTTAAATACTACATTAACAGCATGGTTTCTATTGAATCAAACGGATATAGAAGCTAGACAATATTTATACGCTGATATTCCCAATTTTTATACTTTTAACGATAACACAAAAATATGGACAGTACGAAAGAAAAATTGGAAACCAGTACCTACCTGAATGTACCTTGTAAATCCAAAAGATCAAGAACGTTTTTGTTTAAGATTGTTGTTATTATATGTAAAGGGGGCATGTTCATTTGCCGATTTGAAGACTTACGAAGGTATAACTTACTCGACTTTCTTAGAAGCTGCTTATGCTAGAAAATTAATTTCTACTGATAGTGAGTGGGATAAATGTTTAAAAGAAGCTATTCAAGTTCAATTTCCGAATGCTTTATGTAATCTTTTTGCTTATATTTGTATGTTTCATAACCCGATAAATGCTAGAGAATTATTTGATAAATACAAAAATTTCTTTTATAATCCGTTCATACCGAAAGAAATTGGAATTTCTACAGCTTTAAAAAAAATTTGTCATATTATAAGTGCTAATGGCTATAGTTTGAATGATACCGGGTTACCAATATATAAGGAAAATGACGAACATGATGGTGCAATGAATTTATGCATTGAAAATAATATTGAAGAAGACTACAACTTTAATTCAATATCAACAAAGCAAAGAGAAATTTTTGTTACGATAATGAATAGTTTAAACGACAATATAAATTCCAAAAATAATAAATGTTATTTCATTGATGGACCTGGAGGTAGTGGAAAAAGTTACTTACTAAATTCCTTAATTACTTATTTAAACCAAAAAAAATTTTCGTATTAGCTGTAGCATGGACTGGAATCGCTGCTAATTTATTAATAAATGGTCGAACTTCACATGTAACATTTAAATTACCTTTAAATATAAATGATTAATCAACATGTAATATTTCTCCAAATTCAGAATATGGAATGATGTTACGGAATGTTAAAATTATAATTTGGGATGAAATAACTATGACGAATAAGCATGCTTTTGAAGCTGTTGATAAATTGCTTAGAGATGTAAGTGAAAACAATTAAATTTTTGGAGCTAAGATAATTTTAGTTTCAGGTGATTTTAGACAAATATTACCGGTTGTTAAGTATGGCAATAGGACAAAAATTATAGAAAATTTTATTCAAAATAGTAAATTATGGTGTCATTTTCAACACTTGTATTTAAAAGATAATATGAGAGTTGCTAGTGGTGAACAGAAATTCAAACAATGGTTATTAAATATTAGAGAAGGTATATATTCTAACAATTTTGAAAGAGATAATGAAGTTATCAAAATTTCAAAACGATTATTAGTAAGTGAAAGTAATATTGTAGATGAAATGTTTGGGATAAATATTAACCCAAATGACAATGAAGTCGATAAGAAAGTAATATTAGCACCGAAAAATATCGATGTGCATAGTATAAATAATAACATTTTATCAAAACTTAATTGAGATGCAAAAGAATATTAGTATTGATTGTTGTGTTGATGATAATTATAAAGATCTAAGTGAATGTGTACCTGAAGAATTTTTGAATTCATCAACACCAAATAGATTACCTCCTCATAAATTAATTTTGAAAGAGGGTGCTCTTATTACTTTTAAGAAATCTTAATTTATCGGAGGGTTTACGTAATGGGACTCGATTAAAAATAAAACTATTGTATGAGTATTGTATTTGTGCTGAAATCATCACTGGTCAAAAAAGAGGTGATATCGTTTTATTACCCGGCATGGATTTGGTAACATCGAAAGAAGAATTACCATTTGAAATGAAAAGACGTCAATTTCCAATCAGATTAGGTTATGTAATGACAATAAATAAATCGCAAGGACAAACATTTAATAAAGTAGGAGTCTATTTTCCAGCTCCAGTATTTAGTCATGGACAATTATATGTTGCATTATCAAGGGTTAGGTCAGAACAAAATTTAAAAATCTGTATTAAAAATAATGTAAGTACTGATACTAACAAAATATACACAAAAACCGTAGTATTTCATGAAGTTTTAAATTAATCACAAAATAAGAGTGTAATCGCAAAAGAAATCGTCTGCATAGAAAGATATATATAAACTGCGTACATGAAAAAATTAAGAGCATTATTGATACATTGTATAATCGGCAGCATAAGTAATGCGCTGTATATATGAAAATGAAAATCGGCAGCATAAGTAATGCGCTGTATATGAGAAATAAAAATAGCGTCTAAGGCAAGATTCGTCATGTAATAAAATGCCTTACTGAAGGGTCTATAATAAAATGGATTTGAGTCTAAGGCAAGATTCGTTATGTAATAAAATGCCTTACTGAAGAGTCTATAATAAAACAAATCTGAAACGAAACGCTATATTGAATGAAAACAATCAGTATGCATTAAACCAACCATTCACAGTTAAAACTTCGAAAAATGCATTTTTAAAACAATTTTTTAAGCTTTTTAAACCCTTTTTTAAACCCCTTTTTAACCCTTTTTTTAACCCTTTTTTAACCCTTTTTTAAACCCCTTTTAACCTTTTTAACCCTTTTTTAACCCTTTTTAAAGTTTTTTCAACCCTTTGTTTAACCCTTTAATCTCCTTTTTTAATGACCGGGTGTGTGTATGTAACATTGTAGGGGAAGAGAGGGCCATTATAAAATGACCACAGACCATTAAGCTGCTTAATATAATAGAAGCTTTTTTAGTCATAATTTTAGTTATATTTTGATAAACGATATTAGTTCAAACAAGTGTATGATAAGAGAAAAAGAAATAAATATTATTAATAATATAACAAAACTTTACTTTATCATACATGTATTTACACAATATAATTTCCGCTAGGAATAATATACTATTTTTCGTGGAATTTAAAATGTTTTAAAGATTTTTTTTCGTCATATTAAACTCACTATTTTCAAATTTTCACTACGGATCTGACTGTGGATTTCTAATTAATGACTTCAAGAATCCATATATACTTTTAATGAAAAAAAAAACTAATTGCTGAAAAAATATACATAATTTATTTCTTTTAGGCTTGGTTTACCTTCTGGGGTTATTTCATGATGAATGCCTGGATACACCAAGTTTGTTTTAGTGTAGTTGGTTAAAATAATGTTTTGACCCATTTTTAATTATTTTATGAATTTTCAGAATAAAAATATACTTAAAAAAATCACACTTTCTCCCTCTAAAAAATAAGGGATGCAACCCGTAATGTTCATACTACCACAGATTTCTTAATTTTTTAATAAGAAACTCTTGCCGTTTCATTTTGTTAAAAAATGTTAAGTAGAAATCAGAATATATTAAAAAAACGTTTTTTTGGTAAACTTTAGATTTGATTTTAACGATTATGAAACGCTTATTAGCTGATAAGAAAATGGTTTCATGAATCACACGCATTGAGATCTACTATTTAATGGTTTAGAATTTTGTTGGATTACAATTAGGGTAATTCCCATGTAAGAATAGAATGGAATATGTTTATTACAGAATTAGTAGTATTACTTGATAAAAGCTTTAATTGTTATTTTTACATGTTATGATACACACCGTTTGATGGACGAAAAATATTGTTGTAGAAAATCATCTGCATGTTGCAGAATTTCTTTGGATTGTCGAACACTTGTCGCATGAGTCGGTGCCGACATTACGCTGCCCAAACATACTTGCTTTGAACATGAGGTCTTCTGAAAAAAAGAAACTAGGTTTAAAAATAAATTTCGAAGTTACTGATTTGAAAAAAGATTTTATAATTAAGTTTGTAGAATTGCAAGTATAGTTTCAACTTGTTGGTATTATAAATTTTCTCAGAAAATTTCTTTCTTCTCTGTTCACTTGTTTTTGTATTTTTATATGTATAATGTAGTGTTACTAGTTTCAAGTCATCGTGCATAAGAGAGCCCTCTTCCCATATGTCTGTATTGGCACTACGAGCGCCCGCCGGCGCTCACTCTCCTGTACTCTCTTGTACAAGCAGAATCGTATCCGGAAAGTTGCTCGAATACTTTCGCTCGAAAGACGTTTCGTCGAAGGATGTTTGATCGAAAGTGAATTTACTTGAAGAGACAGTTGCTCCACGAGACAGTTACTCAATTAGCATTTGCTCGAAAAAGAATTTTCTCGAAAGAATACTTGCTCGAATAATATTTGCTTCAGGGGATATTTTCTCGAAGAAATTTTTTCTCGAAAATATATTTAATGAACATTTGTAGATGTCATCATAAAGACAAGGTTTATTTCTTTAGTTAAGTGTAACTAATATTAATGTACCATTTTATAACACGTGGTTTACATAGACAATTTATTACATATAATTAATATATTTTTTCTTTAGGTAATAATTTTTCGAGCAGTTGATCTTTCGAGCAAATGTTTTTCAAGCATGTAATCTTTCGATCAAGTATTCTTTCCAGAAAATTCTTTTTCAGTACATACTATCGAGCAACTGTCTCTTCGAGCAACTATCTTTTCGAGCCAATATTTTCGACCAAATGTGTTCGAGCAAAAGATTTTCGAGTAACTTTCCGTAACCCAAGCAGAACATGTATTATACGTAGATAGATCTAGATTTTTGTCGATAGAATTGTATGCTTTATGAAAATTTTTGGAACTTTTTTTTACCGGAGTTTTTTTACCTCCCTCAAGTGGTAATTTTTTTTGATACTCTAAGCTCGTTCGAGTCGTTGGCTTCTAATAACTTGAATTAAAAAATGCCTCCTTACTCTAATTTTATTAGAATAGAAACTATATCTCTTGAATCATAAAATAATAATTTGAAATTTTCAAAAATATTTTTAATGAAGCAAAATAATATCATTTGGAAGTAATCATAAAGTAATCATAAAAGTAGAATATGTACCGGTATAGCGAGACACATTAATCATATCTGTCATCCAGTGAGTCACTTGAGATAAGAGATACTTGAGATAAGGTTTTATGTAAACAGTAGCAAACAATAGCAAACAGTAGCTAGACAGCAACTAAACAGTATCAAACAGTAGCAAACAGTAGCTAGACAGCAACTAAACAGTATCAAACAGTAGCTAAACTGAATATTGTTTATACAGGGTGTTAATAAAGTCCCGGGACGGCTGAATATTTTCTAAAGTACTTCATTTCTGAAAACGGTCAAGGTCATTCCTTTAGTAACTTAATTTCCTTTACTAACGTAAATCCAAGATCACCATCGGATTCCTTGTTCAAAGTTACTAAAGGAATGACCTTGACCGTTAAGAAATGATGTACTTAAGAAAATATTCAGCCGTCACGGGACTTAATTGACACCCTGTATAAACAGCTACTGTTGTTAGATGTTTATCTAAGTACCCACTCGAGTACGATATGTGGTGTAATACTATACCGGTACAGACACTTCTCTAACAACACTATGGTGGGCACGCATGCAGTCGCCTAAATGAAGCGTGAGAGTAGGGAGGCATTACGCCATACGGGGCACACTCTTCCGCTGACAAGTACGCCCAAGCTGACACGACTTGTGGCAGTGGGGAAGGAAGGAAAGAAAGCAATAAATAAAATAAAAATATTAAATTAAAAAATTGTTATTAACATACCATACATACACATACGTATATACACATTTACATTAATACATAATAAAGGTCACTAGTTGCATCTTGAGTAGTCGTCTTTTTCCGGAAAAGATGTGGTGTTGGTGGAAAAGGATTTATAGCGAGTAGAATCATTATCTGTAGTCTTTTTTATCAATGGTTTTTTCTCTTCCAGTGTGCCGGATGATTTAATAAACGGTGGGCCCATGATGAGGTCGCGATTATAATCGCTACAGTTTTTTCCCAATGTCGGGCTTGATTATATCGACAAGCTGGCCGCGGAAACAATTTGCTGTAGTAACCTCCCTTTCGTTGACTGTTATTAATTTTTTAATAATGATGGTGACTAGTTGTATCTGGAGTAGCCTTTTGTTTTGGGAAAAGAGTTGGTGTTGGTGGAAAAGGATTTATTGTTTCTCCTCTGATTTGCCGATTGGTTAGCTAAACGATGATCAGCCGTTTTATCGCAGCGTTGTGCTTAACTTCTATATTTACGTGATGGTTGAGACGGTGGCGGTGGTGGGGAATGATGATGAAAATGAGGGAGTGATGATGTCAGTGAAGGTGTGAGGGTGGTGAGTTGAGAAGAAAAGGATAAATATGAACGAAAAAGAACCAAAAGTAATAATAATTTTTCTCTCTCTCTTTTATTTTTAAACGTTTCATCAAATCAATCAACAAATTGTCGAGTATTTAAAAATTAGTCAAATTTTCGCTGATTTTCTTCTAAATACGCATAATTGCCGGACGCGATAAAAGAAAATATATAAAAAAAAAATTTATTTCCCTTGGAAATTGAAAATATTGTTTTAAACAAATATCGTTTCGAGATTTTTATGGATTCCAT
>JAWWEQ010051434.1:0-10179 GCA_035583055.1 Torymus tubicola | reverse complement strand
AGTGGATTTTCTCGGAACTTCCAAGTTATCCGAAGATGTACCTTGGAAGTTTGTTAGATTCTCATTATTTTCATTTTGTATATTTTCCAGATTCTCATTCAATTGAACATTATCAGTATTTTCAGACTTATTTTCATTTTCTAAATTAACACTTATAATTTCATCATCTTGTTTTCCTAAATAAATCAAGTTTACCTTTTCCTCGACTACTTGTAGGTGTCTTGTGTTAATGACTCTATTATTTACTAGCACTCGGTAACCTGTTTCAGTATATCCCACTAATATACCTAATTCGGCTTTATTATGCCATTTACTTTGCCTTAAAACTTCTGGTACCCTTACAAAGACTCTACTCCCATAAATTTTTAAATGCTCTATGTTAGGTGTTTTACCGAAGAATATTTCAAAAGGAGTTTTATTCTCCTGTGTATTTGCAATAGTTCGATTTTTTAAATACGCTACTGACTTCATAATTTCGGACTAATATTTTCTATGAATATTCGCTTCTTTTAATAGACATCTACCAATGTCCATCGCAGATCTATTATATCTTTCCGCTACTCCGTTTAATTCGTGGACGTAGGTAGGACATGGTGATAACTCTATTCCTTTATCTCTAATAAAATCATAAATTTCTTTGTTTAAATATTCTTTACCATTATCACAACGTAACTTCTTTATTTTTTTATTAAATTTATTTTCAAATAAATTGACAAACTCTTTAAGGCAATTGGCAGTCTCTGATTTATTTTTAATACAAAGAATTCTAGTGCATTTACTGTAATCGTCTATGAAAGTGAGAAAATATTTTTCACCTCCATAACCTGTGGTATTATGTGGCCCATTTAAATCTGTATGTATTAATTCCAAAATTTCTTTTGTTTTTGATCTATTATTCTCGAACGGTACATTTGCCATTTTGCTTTCGATATAGTTCGCACACTTAATATCAATATTTTCAAGTTTGTCTGGTAGACCTTCGACTAACTTACTGTTTACTAATTTGTTCAAGTATTGAAAATTTACATGTCCAAGTGTTCTATGCCATTTCTCTTTATCCGTTAATTTTACTGAATTTTCATTCATTTCTTCATTTTTATTTTTAATGCGTAACTTTTAATGCAATATAAATTATCTGTCTTATATGCAACTACAACTAATTTTCTCAATTTATTATAGATTTTTGCACTTTTATTCTTTGATACAATCATGCATTTTTCTCTTATTTTTGACATACTTAATAAATTTTGTTTAATACCCTCAACGTAATAAACATTTTTCAAATCAATTTGTTTTTCATTGTAATAATTTTTAACGAAAATCTTTATGTTTCCTAATTTAGTGGCTTTTAAATTTTTACCATCTGGCAATTTAACATCAATCGGAACTCTCAACTTTACATACTTATCAAAGAATTTATCACTTTGTATTATATGGTCTGTACACCCGCTATCTAATAGTAAGTTAATTACATTACTTTCGTTTTCGCATTTTCGATTTACCTTGTTTACTTCTGAGTTACACACTTCCGCTGACCACGTCTTGGATGTATTATTGCCTTGTTGCTCGGTTGATGTTTGTCCTCGACCTCGACTTCGTCCTCTATAGAGTCCTCCTCCGTTGAAACCTCTTTGTTGACCTCTTCCTCGATTAGACTGTTGTCTTCTTTGTTGTTGTTGCTCGCATTCCATTTTATGATGTCCAAATTTGAAACAGCTGTAGCATTTTCCTTTTGATTGTGTTGTAAACGTGCTTACATTGGTTTTATTTCCATACTTGGTTCTGGTTATTTCTCTCTCTCTCTTTAATTTTTTATTTTACATATTCCACTGTTCTTTGTGCTTCTGGAATTACGTCAATAAAACCACCTATATAGCTATATTCGAACGGTAATGCTGGAATCAAATATCTCATCTTATCTGATTCAGAAAGCGCCCCTCCTGCCGCTTTGTATGCGTTTACCACCTTCTTGAATTCAACGAAAAACTCCTCTACTGTACTATAGTTTGCCATTTTGATTTCTTCCATTTTTATTCGACATATTATTTGAAGAGCTGTAGACTGTTTTAGGTAAATGCGTTCGAAAACTGTACTAATTACAATGTTTCTTGCTTTCAAATCCATATTTTTCCATTCTGGTTCCTTATCTGTGGCAGCCATTTTCCTCATGGCTCGTTCATTGCATTTCTTGTACTCGAGCAAGGTCATCAATCTGAATTTCCAAGTTGAATAATCTTCTCCATCGAAAATTGGTAGCCATTTCGATTTCTTTAACTTTTAAGCACTTATACGTTTCACTTTTAAGCACGATAATTTTCTTTAATTCTTTCAGAACACTTTACGAATTTGATTTCTTAATTTAATTGTCCATTTAATGTCTAGCACTCTGCCACGTGTCCCAACTCGAAAAAGTAATCACTCGACATCACTTAAATTTTTATAATTTCGACAAAGCGTCTTTCACTTTTTGGTTCTTCATTATCTAGACTAAATTTCTTCAGATATATTTTTTCTTAAATTTTCTCTCCACCCCTCCCCCCAAAGCTATCTACGTTTCCCGAAGGTTGCGTAGATTAGCTAGATAGAGAAAACTTACCAACCATCAAACCACAACCACGCACTGCCACCATGTTGAAGTGGATGATGGATGTTGGTTTTGGTTTGAAGAACGTGAACACTTTACATTCAATAATAATTAGAGTATATTTAATAAGGTACAAGTCTAAGTACAGAGCACGTTGAGTAAGAGAGACTCGTGACCCGCGGCAGCATCGCTCGCTCGCAGCTCTCGCATAACACGTGACTCTGTTACGTACATGGAGTGGGGAGGCGTACATATGTATGTCGCGCACTCTCTATATTTCAGTGGAACTTAAACGCTCAAGTTCTCCTCGCAAGGAACCTGAGCACTGTACAATATAATATGTATATTCTCAACAATTAATAAAAGAGATTTGTCTTTTAGACGTCTTTATAACTTGGACACCGTATAAAGGTTGACTCGTTATCATTGCGATGAATGTACAGAGGCTTAACGTATATATATTTAAAGTATAGATTATAATATGAGTTCATTGATTATAGAATTTTGTTTATAACGGCTCCGGTTTTTGCGTACAGGTGCGAAGTGATACATATCCCGCTCGGAGATGCTTTGAGAGACTAAATCATAGAACTCCTCCCTGCTAAATTAAATGACGTCTTTGTCATTGGCTGGTCGTTGCGTAGGTTGGCGTGCTTTAAACTTATATTTCTATATGATATAAATGAGCCCAACTAATACTGGTAGCAATAATATTCCGATTTAAATAAGAAATACGTGGAATTGAATTCTAGATTGTTGAGACTGGTACATCGATTATGGGCATGGTGAGTGTCTTTAAGGGTCTGATACTTCGCCAATGATCCTCGATAACAATAGGTTATAATTCCTGTTATTGTAACTCTCCGAGATTATTATTAATTTTGTAGCTTTATACAAATATATTTTTACCTTGGATAATGTGTGTTCCCTGGAATGATTTTAGAAGTGATAACTTCTTATGAGAGACTAATCTTGTGAAAATTGGATATGGCGATGACACCCGGTGAGGCCAAAGAGATAATGATCTCCGGTTTTATTAATAGCGAAGCATGTAATTTAAAATTAGCTGCATTTAGTGCCATTCATTAAGTCTTAAACTTTTTTTTACTCGATGATGCCGTCTCATGTCAAACTATTATAACAGGTATTAGGAACAAGCGGTGTTTGGCTCAGGCGGCAAGGTGCTAGCTTCCCAAAACAAACATCGCATATGGCTCACCTTATAGATTACCTTATTCTTACGTTGCGTCCTTTATCGCGAATGTCTGAGTACACGTGTTTACTAGTCGTACCCGGAGTTTACAGCCCTGGACTAGTCTTGGCCTTATCGCCGTGTGTGCACGACGGTAAAGACGAATGTTCGTCTACGTCTGTACTGTAAACTATGGCGGTCACAGTCGGGATATGGTTTACGAAAAGTAGCTAGGAGTGCATATTATCGGATAATAATAAGAATTCGATAAACTGAATAGGTTTCCCTGACCCGTGTGTGCACGGTATCAGTGTTGAACTGAGGATTAGATCCCGAAGAGGGAACGGTCGGAGAAGGTCACTGTCTAGTCGCGAGCGTCACGGCTTATATAGTTGTTCAGCCCGCGAGGAGTTTGCGCGCGCAAGTACGATGCCATAAACGTCGCAATCATGAGTGACCCGGCGCGCGCGCTTGCACGTAAGTGGCCTTAGGGCCTTACTGCCCGCGAGCAAGTAAAATACTAACCTAACATGACCGCACTACTAACCTAGTCTGGCGGTCTGACTACGTCCGCGTGCAAGTAAAATACTAACCTATCGTGCATACGTTACTGACCTAGTCTGGCGCTCTAAGTGCGCCCGTGCGCAAGTAATTATCAACCTAACCCGGATATTTTACTAGCCTACGCAACTAATTCTAGCAACGAAGCATGGCTACTTCGTTGCATATAATTAACTTTATTTACAATTATTAAGTGTTTCAACAAACAAAATAAGATGATAGTTATTCTAACCATTATTTAATATAATAATTAATATAACTCTACTATATTAACGTACTATTTGTTAGTTAGTACACGCTAATTTATAAGAGAATTATTTTAATAGAACTTAGTCCTTTTTTTATATATTTTATGGTATGGTAATTTACCTGCAGACATGCAGGTACCTCAGGTGTTGTACTCGGCATGGTAGCGCAAGTCAAAATGGCTACTCAGATTTGCTATATACCAAAGGAGTTCCGCGATTTTCCGACAAGCATAGTACGCGTCACGAAACCGGTATACGACGGTAGAGATAAACGCGGACTAACGCGAAGAGGTTTCTGAATTTGCTTGTGAGTTGCACGCGCACTCACTGCTCGGTGCGAAAAATTTGAATCGCAAATTACCCTGACTGGCACACAAGAGAAATAAAAATATTGAAATCTCTGAAAAGTTGTATATATAAAGCGAATTTTCATTAAATATCTTCAATACAAGTCATTTTCGTTAAAATATGATGTCACCTTACTATCCTCTTTTACCATCATAGGAAAAAATCAAAAATGATATTTTGTTGAGCATCATATTATCGAATTTTCTGATGTCTAAAGTAAGCAAAAATGTCTTTCTACTAGCATAAATTCTATCATGTTATCATTATTATTGACACTTATATGTCAAACGGATAAAAAGTTGGTTCTAAGACCTTTAAAATGCGTGGTCGCTGATTATTTTAGGACCACTAGAGCCAAAGTTATAGTAGTTTTTATAAAAAAATATTTTTCAAGTATCAAAATTAAAGGTCGGAAAATATAAGAATAGTTTTATTTACAAAATCAATCACAAATTTGACATCAATTGTCCAAAAAATGTTCTAAGATTGCGTTTTTTGAATGTCTTAAAGGCAGTTCTCCAATATAAGCCAGTCAAATTAGCTCATTTTTGGACCGTTTTTGCACTTAATTCTGAGTCAAGATTTTTCGTCGGATTATTCGATATTATAATACTCGACAAAATATCATTTTTTGTTTTTTTCTTATATTGTCATTATTCGCGATTTTTTATAAAAACGTCAACTTCAAACGGCTGTAGCTTTCCGAAGCCCGTTCAATCGATTTAGGTTCTCAAAAAGAAAATTAAGGTCTCGCCGAGGAAAAAAGAATTAGATCTTGTGAGCTCAAAATGTTTAACCGGTTTCAAGATATAGAGGTTCAAAGATGGTCTAACAATGATGAAAAACAATGGCCATATCACGGCTGGCCAATAAATTCTTAATCGTCATTTTTATATCGCTGTATTTTTTTTATAAAACTTGGATAAAGACAAAAAGTAAGACCTGAAAGACCTCATTTTACTAAAATTTCAGGCTTCTAAAATTTTTTGAAAAATGGCCTAAAACTGGTCAAAATTAGGGTTTAAAAAAATTCTAACAGGAGCTGGGAGTTACGTATAGGTTTAAAATGTTGCAGAAGCTATTTTTTTTATATATATATTTTTATTAAAAAAACGGCCACAATATCGAACGACCCAGATATTAAAATCTATATGAAAAATTTGAATTTATACTGCAGCAAAAAGTAAACTAAAATAATAGCTGAGTTTTTTTGGCTATGAATATTATTTTGTTCAAAGAATAATTGTTAACGCTTGATTTTTTAAATATACTGTAAATCCTTGGAAAAAAATGAAAAAGTGTTAACTACTTCTGATCTTGTGAACCCTCAAAAACTCAGTCCAATATCGGCTGCTTAGATACTTAAAGAAAAAGTTTCCTGGACGAAATTCCAATATATACAATAAGTTGCAATTATTGTTTAAGTGTTCGTGTCCCTTGCACTCTGGATAGGTTTGAAGTACATTTGGTACAGTGAGTTAGTGAGGTCAGCTCAAGTGCATCTTTGCATCAACCACTGATTTACAATTCAATGAATTTGTCAGATTACTATCAACAATTAGCTAATTTAAATTAAGACTATGTGATACCGAAAATCAAATTAATTTTATTATTTAATAAATTAATATTCGAACGTTTGTTTGAAAAACGAATTCTGTCAGGCCCTTCGTATATATAATTGCTATGCTCAGAAAATTTTCTGTAAAATTTTATTAAAATTTTCACTAGATAAACCCATTCTAAAACTAGATCAAAATTCAAAAATCCAGATTCCTATTTACTGACATTGTGGGTTTTATTTAATTAAATAAGTTCAGGCGCTCCATACATGTTAATACTATACTCAAAAAATTTTTAAATAATTTTATTACTGTTTTCAAAAGATATAGACATTCTAGAAATTTGTCGGTACTTCGCATCATCTTAATGAGAACAGCAATCTTATTGTTAGTAGAAACACTATAGACGCGAACTGGCACGGACCTGTAAAACAGCGGTCACATATGACTTTGTTAGGCGATTATCAATGTGCAGAAGGAGAGGAGTCATCTTAGGCGAAGCCTCACTACTTATACATCAGCTTTAGGGTATACCGGACGTAGCACGGCCGGTACAAAAAGAAGCAACGGGAACCAGCTAGCGACTCCTTAAGTAACGCATTTGTACCAATTAAAAAATAAATAGACGAGACTAGTACTGTTTACATAAACATTTATTTTTGTGTATTTATGTCAACTTTCTTTTAGTGAACTCAGTTTGACATATTATTATATTTTGTAACGAAATTATTCACGTGGGGAATAATTTAGTTAATATTCGCCTCGTCGCGAGAAATAGCGCGAGGAGTAGGCGGCGTGTAGTATTTACGTCAGAACATAAACATGACGGAGACCTTCTCGGTACGACGAGGCATTGCGGAGATGGCCGTCGTTGCCGAAAATCGGCAGTACCGCCTGTGACCTGGCCAGAGACAGACCCTCGCAAGAGAGAGTTTACGCAGTGCGCGAGCGAAAGAGTGAGAGAGAAAGAGAGTTTAGTTCGCGCAAGTGTGCTGGTGTGATGGTGTACGGGGCCGGAGTGAGGTGCAGGAGAAGGCGCACCAACTCCAGCAGCAGAGGGAGAACCTCAAGGCAGCGCCATACGCCAAACTTAGGGTGAGAGAGGTCTCGCCAACTCGACTCCTCCCTTCGTCTACGAGGAGCTGCCGCGTAGCACGCGAGGTAAGTCTTGCGCGCAGGCGACATTAGAGCGAGAGAGTGAGTGAGAGAGAGAAAGAGAGTGTGTGCGTGAGTGGATAAGCACCCGCCGGGAGTGCTTAGCTGGCAAGCGAGGCTACGGGAGCCGCGCGGCTAGGTATGTGTGCGCGACACACACCTTCTCCCGCCGAGCCTTGTCCGTTCCCGACAGCAGCCGACGGCGCCGACGAGCACACGTGGTGTTCGCACCGTTGCATATAGCGAGCGAGGGCGCACCGGCTCTCCCTGCACGGAAGAGACTCTGTGCAGGGCTTGTAAATAGAAGCGCTTAATAAACGAGCCACAGATTTAGAATTATTACGCGCGTTGTCATTTCGCGCGCCTGCTCCCCCCTCTTTCTTCTGTTCCTTAACAGGGATAGCCGACGGAGCGGATACCGCCGCCTCCGCGGGCACGCGACGCGGGTGAGTGCGCGTGCAGCTGAGTGGCCGGGAAGATGCGCGTCGACCCGAGAAGCGCAACCAGGAAGTTGCGCGTTGCAGCAGGGCTGGCTGGGCCGAGAGAGCGAGACAGAGAGAGCGCCGTGGGTGTTGCGCGGGCCAGCGCATTGTAAAGTCTTTAGGATAAACTTGCTGCTCTTTCCGCTTCGTATCTAGCCCGTTACAATTTTTAGATGTGGCATGAGTTGAATTCTTTCGACACGAACATAAAATAAATGATTTACTATATTTTTCAGGTTATTAAATAAGCTCGCATTATACATCAAAGCATAATATATTTATTAAGTTTTATATAAAAAAATTTGGCATGTAACACAAGAAGAAAAGCTACGATAGATATATCAGAAATTTTTTCATCACTCATTTGGAATTGCTCACAAAACAATTTTATCTAAAGATGATATGTAATGAGTATGAATTTACCTTCTTTTCGATGACAGAGATGGACAGTTGTATTCCAGTCTAGCCTGAATAGCATGATTGAGAAAATAGATAAGAGCCTTAACATTCTCCTCTCTATCGTCAAAGTCACTTTTCCAGCCAGATAAAAAGTGGGTGACTCTTGTACCAAATATCGCGCCAACAAATATACGTTCAAAGGTTTTTTCGCAGTAGAACATGTCATCAAGAATCTTGGATACAAGTTCATTATTGTTGAGCTGCCAGTCAAAGCACAATTTTGCAGCAACGTAAAGCACATTGTGAAATTTACCAAGCATGCAGACTGAGCCATTCTCCGCCATAGAAATTGTGTGATAGCGCAACGCTGCCTTTACTATGCGTTCGCAGACATCAGCTTTATCTAGATTTTCTGCTAGAATTTTTATAAATACATGTTATTATTTATGTAAAGAGATGTTAGAAAAAAATGACCGAAAGTGCGTGACGTGAGTGTGTGTGGTCCGTGTTTTTATGCAGAAAAAGTCAGACAAGAGAGAGAAGAGGAGTGCAAGATGCGCTAGAAAATGAAAGAAAAAAGAGTCGAAGAAACCAGTAAGGTGAAGTGAAAGGAGAGGGGACAAACAGATAAAAAGAGAAACGAAAAAATGGTAAACCGTCGTTGGCCCACGGGCTAGGAGATGGAGAAAGAGATCATACGGGATACAATAGGCGTCAATTCAGGGATACTGCTATGGAAGGAAGTGAGCAAAGGAAGAAAAGTAAGAACACTTCAAAAAGCAGCTACAGGGCCTAAAAGTAAGGAAAGAAGAAAATAAGCCGAGAGAAGAGGTAACGTGTGAAGGTAAGGAGATAATAGTAGAAGAAGTGGAGAAAGCAATAAGGAAAATAAAGAGAAATAAAGCTCCAGAGCAAGATGGCATAGCGAATGAGACCTGGATGAAAGGGAGAGAGGTTCTGACAAGAGAACTGACAAGAATAATAAACCAGGCATGGAATGAAGGAAACCTTCCAGAGGAGTAGAGGGAAGATATACTAAAATCCATCTTCAAGAAAGGAAGAAAGAGAGAAGTACGAAACTACAGAGGAATCACGCTAATGGATACGGGTACAAAATATACGCAGAGGTGTTAAAAAAGACACTGGACAAAATGCTGGAAGAGCGAGGAAAACTGCAAGAAACCCAATTCGGATTCAAGAAAGAGAGGGAAACAATAGATACCATTTATATATTAAAGATGACGATAGACGAAGAAATAGGGAGAGAAAAAGGAAAGGTCTGGGCCTTCATGGCAGAAATGAAAGCAGCGTTCGATAAGACCGACAGGAGAGAGCTTTGGAGAAGCATGGAGAGGCTAGAGGTGGGTGAAAAACTAAGAAAAAGTATAGAAAAATCTACGAGAATACTACATGCAGGATATGAGCATATCTCCAAAACTTTTACATCTACTTAAAACTGACGAAATGGCTTATTTATGCAGGGATTTTAGCCACAAGTAATTATAATTCTGCAATCTTTCATTATTTAGGTAATAAGTAATGTTTTTGCAGAGTAAAAATTTATATACTATTTCTCGTAATCGATTTAGAGCTCCTAAAAATAAAAAAATGCAATATTTTCTAGTGGAACTCAATAAAATGTCAAGATTCT
>JAWWEQ010051433.1:0-10180 GCA_035583055.1 Torymus tubicola | reverse complement strand
TATTCACTAATGTTTCGGTGGAGCAATTTTAACTAATCTTTAGTGGATTTTTCACTAATTCAACTTTAGAGAGTACATTAAAAACATACTCAATGGAAAAATTACAAAATTCAGAGCTTGATACTATAGATAGGTGTATTACGAGTGATTTGCACTGTACTCGATCAAAATCTATCAACTGGTCTCCAAAAATAGTTACACAGAAGTTTTTTTTTTTAAACTATACTGAAAAGACTCATCAGTTTTTGGCACGAGATCTCGTATGAGATCTCATATAAGTTTCCAATGTAATCGTAGTTTTTTAAAAACTCATATGAGGTTGTATATCAGATCTCATACAAGCCCTCGTAAGGCTTTCGAGTCTCGAGTGCTGCTGCCAGGCGGCGCATGATGGCCGCTAACACACAAGTAAAAGAGACCCGCTTGGGTAAAGTGTACGACAGGGGGATGGGAGACTACCCACCACAACTTAATATACTGAAAAGAAATGAATTTTCAGAGTAATATAACAGTTTTATTAAAAATTCACATGGGTATTCATATATGAGTTTTTTCAGTAGGCAAAGGACTCTGTTTCAGATTAAAATTTTATTATTGATAATTATAATTGGATTAATTTTTTCAGGTGATTTTATAGCCTCCGAGGCCTGTAGGTGGAAATTTTTATGAAATTAACAATGAAATATGTATAATATGTATTGCCCTATTTTTTTCGTACATTCCTGTATGTTCTCTCATTTTTTCATAATATAGGCTTTTACACATTGGAGTAAGTTTTCGTAGAGTTTGATACAAAAAAATCTAAGATGGCTCAACTATACTCTCTAAAGATGAATTAGTGAAAATTTCTCCACCATTTCAATTAGTGGAAAAAACTACTAATTTATTAGTGAATATTTACTATTTCATTTAGTAGTGTTATAAGACTACTAATTTAATTTATATTTTTTAATAATTTCATTAGTAATTAAAAAAAATACTAATAAAATAGTGAATATTTACTAATAAATTAGTAATTTTTCCACTAATTGAAATGGTGGAGCAATTTTCACTAATTCAACTTGAGAGAGTATGAAAGAAAATACTATCATCCATTTCGGATATTTTGTACATCGTTTACACACCTTGGCTCAGTACTCACAGTAAAGCACAATCAAGTAAACAATCTGTGACTGTCAAAAGAAGATATTAAAAAAAAACTGAATTTGAAACAAGTTGATATTTAATGTCTAAAAATTACATGTACATATTTTACGCACGTAGCCGACAAAATGCTGCAGCTATAATAAAAGATATATCTTTATGGAAATTATATATATCTTTAATATTTTGTTATCCAAATTCAATGAAAATGGGGAACGCTCTCGTGAGTACGGAGGCATATGCGTAGAATGTATAGTTATTTTGATTTCCGACAGTATCTTACACAATAGTTTTGATTCCCGTGTCTCCCTCTGGTGGTTCTACCTTTGGTAGATCGTAGATATCCTTACCTTGTGACAGTTTCACAGTTGATACAATATCTGCCGGTAAGAAGTGCAGGCCCGTTCTTTACCCATTGGTGTTTGTTATAATAAATTGAACGAAGTACGCAGTGTCTTATACCGACAAAGCTTCTTGGTGTTCTGGTCTCAATACTTTTCATTAACATATTTAATTACAAGCCATTTTTTAACTGTATGAAGAAACATAGAAAAAGATATAGATATTATCAAATCTATGCCCAAATAGAGACAACATCCGAAGAACCTTGAAATTGTATGGCATAATAATGCTAACTCCAATATATGACGTATTACTATTTTCTAAATTTTCTTCTTTAGCTGTATCATTGTATGACAACTTTCGTAGTTTCAGAAAAAGCTATATGATAGAAAATATTTCATGTTGTTAATTAAATATTTATTGTTGTTCCAGATTAAATTTTAGATAAATCTATTGGAAAATTAAAAACGAAAACCCGCAAGATTTCGTATTTTCGAATCAACATAATACTATGCGACGTTGCGATTTTTCAAGTAGGATTGATTACAAAAAAAGTACACACTTTCCGGAAAACGGATTTTAATGGAGCTTTGAAAGTCGATTTGAGATATCTAAAAATGTAGTTCAGTGGTCTGATTTCCATGTCGTAGATCCTTCTTCTTAAGACGTAGACAATGTAATTTTAAATATCCTCTATTTGGATAAAAAATCATGTTTCTTCTATTGATTTTCATTTTGTAAATATTAGTTCTTGATAGGAAAACTAATGAAAAGTTAATAAAACCAAAATTTGAACTTTGCTGCAACAAAATATTAATTTTCAGGAAATTATGAATAATATAATATAAGATAGTGTAAAAAATGGTTAATAATATGAACTATATTTTAATTATTTAAAAAGATGGAATATTTCTGTTCATTATTACTTTATGACATTCTTCATTACTTATAAATTCTTGAAAAATCAATATTTTTAAACGCAGCAAAACTCAAAGTTTAGCTTATGCCGTTTACTTTTATACCTACCTTTTGGGGTCGTTTCCGTATCATATTATGACATCATCATATTATTTCGCTCATTTACATATCATATTTAAGATTAAGATTGCCCATATCAATGACAAACCTATGACATTGAATTAGGAACACTGGACTTCATTTTTAGATAGGAGAAATTGGCTCTTAAGGCCCAGTTTAAATCCGTTTCTTCGAGGGTTGCCACTCTTTTTGATGTGAGTATAAGATAGAGCCAAACAACTGCAATACGTAGCGGGAACCACCGCTAATAAGTTTATTTTAGTTGAAAATTAATAATGCTCTCTCGATTAATGATCACACTCGAAAAATGCCTGGCTATTTCCGTAATGAGAAATATATTTAACACTTTTAAAAAAGTTTTAAACAATAATCAATTTATATTATCTTTATACCTTTTGAGACATTTCAGTAATTAAAATCAGATTTTTTAAAAATTAAAGTCTCTTATTTGCGTGGTAAAGGTTGTGGCAGGTTTTATCATTTTTAATCCTCATATAATTATACAATGAAAAGCAGATAACAAGTTCGACTGACAGGTTGAAAATTGTATAAATATTATGAAAATAATAAATTCATAATAATAACGTATAAATTAGCCTGATTATACAGTAGCGCAGTTATTTTAATTACCTTTATAGCCCTTTTAAAACAGGCAGTTGAAATGTTTCTGAAAAAATATTGATCCCTAAGGGAGAAGACGTCCCTGTATCCCCTGAGCACGCTCATAAACACCAAAATTACTCGGCTCCCAGGATTTCTCGCTCGCGCAAGATCGGATCCGCGGGCGTGATTTAACGCGCGAGCGCGTTATATACTTACGATTAATTGATACCGCGCGCGCTAGCGAGCGAGCTCTTGCTCCCAAGGCGGGGCCGCACGCCTATACATATATATACATATATATATACACGCAGAGTGCGTATATGCACGCCGCGTCGTCGGCACTCCCCAGCGAGCCTCTAAACTGATAGTAATGCTAATGCGGCGAGGAGGAGGGGAAGGGGGGGGGGTTGAGTAGAGCTCCGCCGCGATACCGCGTGGCGTGCGTTATACGGGGCGAGAGAATGGGCAGGGGAGGGGGGGAGGATAAATTTATATGAAAATAAGATTAGTATACGCGATCGCGGCGTTAGATAGAACACTAGTTGCCGCACACACGCTGCGTTAAGGGATTTCGCCCTGGCGTTGCCTGCCCCCTGCACACGCGGGGCATTTAATCGATATCTCTCGCGCGCGTATGGCCGCCGAAGCGTTAATCCTTGATATTGAAAACGATATCAGCCGCAGATTGCTCCTATATGCGCGATGCTTATTTTCGCATGAACCTGCGTACGTGGGCCGTACACTATAGATATATATATATATACACACGTATGTCTCTTCACATTGCTTTTCATGGCGTTTTTTTATTGTATGACCTTTTTCCCTGCCGGATCAATAATGCTATATACGCTATATATAATTATCTGCTTTAGTATCGAATATTTGGCCGAACACGGGTGCGCAGACAAGGACCGCCTTTCTGCGATAATTTATATAAGGTTCGTAAGAATTTTAATAAATATATATGAGATCGTAATGAAATATTTCCCTCGACGCATACCAATAATTAGAGTATATCACATTGATAATTTTATTCGTAGTCATATTACCTGCGAAAAACGTTAGTGAGCTGGAATAGTGAATTTGTTACGAGGAACGTTAATTTAAAGGTCATTTCGTTATTCTCATAAAATATGCGTATATGTGAATTGGTGTTAAATTCTAATTGGAATTTTATGATGTTTTATAATATATATACAGTTGAAATATATTCATAATATGTAAAATGCACTATTTTGTAAATCCGTCTGACTAAAATGCGATATTTCTACTGCTTCGCCTCTATCTATTGAATCAGTAAAATGTATCGTTCAAAGATTCAAAAGTATTGGTCTGAATAAATTTTACATTCGTATATTTATCAAAGGAAAACATATTATTCGTGTGTGTTGAATTAATTGAGTAGTAATTCAAATAATTGTAAATAATAAATACAAAAGAGTTTAAAAAACAGATGTTAAGAATATTTCATATTAAAATCCAACGACGTGGAAAAGTTTATTAATATATTTATACAATTATTTCTAATAAAAAAACAATTCTTAAATAGATTAAATATTACTATAACGTTACTACTTCTACTGTTACTACTAACTCAAAGTAATTCTGTTAAAGTTCCAACACTTTCATACTTTTAATCGTTAGGGACTAATATTAAGTACAGGTTGGTTTGCTTTGTATTATGTTTGTGTAGTTTTATGTTTTGCCTGCTAGCATGCAAAATATATCGCTTTTACTACTTTGGGTGAAGCATAACTCTGTACAGAAACACTACATGAAATGTGCCATTCAAATTAATTTATACGTTATATATTTTACAAGGTGTATACTGCAATATCATGTTTAAAATAATTGCATTAGACAACTTTAGTCATATCAAACTATCTGTTATTCTATTAATTGCGGTATTCTTACGACTGCATTTTCTACATTGCAAAGAACCGCAATAATTTTGAAAATTATAATTTCACGGAATAGATTGTAATTTCATTATGTTTTGAGAGAAAATATTGTAATTGTTCGAATAAATTAGTGCATAGTGTACAATTATTACAATTACGATTTATGCCAGCAATTACTACATCATAGATCCATTTGCGATAGTTCAAAGTACAATGATATAGTGGCTTTACTAATAAAACATAGAAAGTATACGTGGCCTAATTGGAGCATATAATTACGATGTGTAAAGTACATATTGCGGTTGGTAGAGTAGTTTTTAATGACAAACAGCAATAAACAAGTTTAGATTTTACTATTTTGGATACAATATTTTTTCAGTGTGTAATATATTCGTGATTTATGTCCATATGAACAACTTTTATCGACACATATTTCTCTTTTCATGATGATTAATGAAATATAAATTATTAAAATAATAATATAATATGACGGTTGCTCAATACATCACGTTTAAAATAAACAACTTTAAAATGCAAAAATTGGAAATTCTTTTAAAATAAATTTCGAGAGAGAAATTATGTATAAAATATGCTACGGTATGGAAATTCGCAAAATCCTGTTATGAACGTAAAATGTTTCCTCGTTGTCTAAAAAATATCATATTTTCCCTCGTAATCATATTTCGTTTTCATCCGATTTTCTTCGAACAAGGTAAAAAAATTTTTTTTTCGTTTACCATGTTTAGATAATAATAACTTTACAGACTGTAAATATTATGTTTAGTATAACGAACAGTCAACGTTTTTCATTATTGGATAATGTTTTTTCCATACCTTGCTGAATTTCAACGTTTAAAGATAGCATTCTGTGTTCATGAATAATGCTTTTGATAAAGTATGATAATTTACAATTTAAAAAATTTCTCATTTTTACGTTTCTGTTATTAATAAGAGCATAACTTTTTATTAATTAGTTCTATCTCAAAAACCGCAATAGATGTGGCGATAAATTGCGTTTATGTATAATGTATAATAAAACTATGCTTTTTTAAAATTAAATTATAGTTTTGACGTTGGATTAATTCCAATGAAAGAACTATTTTGTAAAAATATTCGGTTTTCTGTTTTCAAAAATGACTGAAGTAAAATAAGTTTATTCGCTGTAAAATTGTTCAAGAGGCACAGTTAGTCTGGTTAGTTGAACATATTTTTTTTATTCAAATCAAATGTTCGTATGGGATCACAAGTGTATGTGTGAACGAATAACCACAGAGAAATAGTAGTACTTTTTCCATGACAACGAAATCAATTTTTTTTTAGAGGTCTGTACTCGCTCTGGTGCTCGCATGCTACCTGTGACTTTTGTACACAACGATTTTCAGTGATTTTGTTTTCTCTTACAGAAAGCTTTGTTATAGGAAAAGCGAAATTGTCGAGAAAATATGTTGGAAATGTTGTTTAGCAAATTCTGAATCGAAATATCCTTTTTTGGAAAATTTTCGCATGGGTAGCGTGTACGTGTATCCCTGTAATACGCTGATTTTTCACGATATACTTCAATCGATTTTAATTGGACATGGCCCATTTTTCTCGATTTGGCTTACAGAGTAGGGTCAACATTTTATTTTTCTCAGTATCAATGTTTTTGTTTTATACTGATTTTTCAATTTTACAAATTTTATTTTTCAACTTTTGCTATTTAGAAGTGGTATTGTTCGAATATTATGAATTCACTTCATGCAGGATAAAATTCTTTATAATTTAAAAGAATTGACATACATATTGATGAAAACGTGATTTTCTGAAATTAAAAAAAATTGACATACATATTTTTTGATTATAAATAATAAGGAGTACTAGAGTTTATTAAATTTTTAAGTTTTATTATTAATTATTTTTGAAGAAAAAAGTTATTTAAAAAAAATTGATTTTATTTCTCTCAGGTTAACTAAAGAAACAATTGGCTAATTACTTTAGAATTTTTTTTTAATGGTAGGTTTTGGTGTACTTTTGGCTGAGTTCTTTTGACAAAAAAATAGGTTTATAAATTCCAGAGATATTTAGGTTAAATTTTTTTTTAATCTTTTTTACAAATCCTAATTTTTCTGGATCTACTTTATGTATATATAAGAAATTTCATGAATGTCATATGAATATTTTTGGAGATATTCAATAATTAAAATCTGGTATTTTAAAAAGTGATTTTCTTTGTCGCATAATAACTGACGTGCAATTGGTTTACTCACATTGAAAATACATAAAGATGTAGTAATATAATAATTTTTGTATAATAATGTTAATTGTAGCGAGAAAAATCAATAAAAGGAATCAATTAAGCAATTAAGTTTGAGAAAGTTTCGTGTCAATGAATTGATAGTGATTTTTTATTACTGTTATACGAATTCTTCCCAGTAAAATAATGAATTAATTATAGGAAAAAGAAATGGAGTGTTTGGGGCGTTTCTTCTAGTGCGTTATTACTAGCAATATTTTATGGCCAACTTGTCATCGAGTTTTCGGAGACTACTTAAGATTCAAATTGATTCAGAATACATAACACATAAATATGTATATGGTGATATGTGCGTTCCAATTAAGTCTTTAAAGGCAAACCTAATAACTTAACAGCTATCTTGGTTAGATAGCTCAACCAATTCATTATTTTAAGCGTTAGAGAGACCATTTAAAGGTATAAATATTATTTTTGACGAAGATAACTAAATTGCGTTTATTCGGTATACTAGCTATACACATCCTTGCTCTTTTAAAAAAATCTTTGGCATTTACTGGCACTCTGAGCTTCTTCACACTTGAGGATTATTTTATGATACGTTAACTTGGTCGTACCCGGGGCGAGGGTCTTTCAATGAAAACACTCCTGATGAGAATCGCCTATCCGCGCGCAGGTCTTACCGACAGGGTGTTGTCTGGCTGACGTCACGTTGGCGCTCTTACTCGCGCAGCACCCTCGAAGCCGTCCATGTTAGTAGGTCTGCTGCTGGTCGATTGCAGAGCGGCGGTAGGGGAGAAAGGAGAGGAAGGGGAGAGCTTCTGTGCGTTTCTATGTCGTTATAGACTGAAGTAAAAATCAAAAGCAGAGATTGTTCGTCGAATACAAGGCGATATTTAGCTTAATATAGGTATCAATTAATAGTTTTTACACCCGAGAGTTTGGCTGTTTTAGCTCGGCCGCGATGAGATTCGCCTATATTGCTATCGAATGTCGAGCAGTAATTACTCGACATGCCAAGTAGATTCAGCTCGACTCGCAAGCAATTCCATTTCAAGAGCTATAGCCCTACTACTCGAGTTTTTGGGGTTGAAGCAGCTTAACTATCGGGATTGTCGGGTTGATATTAGAGTTTATTTTCTTTACCAGCATCAATTTGCTGCGCGTTCCCACAACATATATATAGACTATAACGTCTCTTTTTCAGTCCCTTATATTGAGCTATCAGTCATATAGGTTTTGTCCTTGTCCAATTGAATCTTGTGCTAGTATTATATCGAATTTATTTAAACGATAATAGTAATCTAATACGCGACTGAATAACTTACCAAATAATAATAAATGAAAACCAATATTTAAACAGTATAAAACAAAAAAATAACGTTTTTTTCGATGAGTCTACGAAATTGCTAGGATAACGAGATATGTTACCTAATGCGTATTTAATCACTACCATTATCATAGAGTAACAGCTAATATGTTATCTTTTTCATTTTGTTAATATGTTGCTCTAGGTTGTACAAAGTATATTAAACTGTTTTAAAACTGACAAAGAGAGGTTACAATCTCCGGGAAACGAATTTCAACGAAACTTCAAGGATCGATTTCTGACACCTAAAAATGAAACCCAGTATTCATAGTTTCGTCCAGCTGGCTTTTCCCTCCGAGATTAAAAGCTATAAAATCTCAACTTCGTGTTGTTATGTTGGACATTAATATCTTTTCCATTGGTTACAACTTAGCGAATATTTGTACATTAGAAATTAAAGAAAAACTTAATAAAACTAAACGAAAATTACTTCACTTTGAGCTACCGTGAGTTAAATATTAAATCTTCGAAAAATTATAAGCAATTGGAGATTATTAAAAAAATCTAATGTTGTGATAATCATTTTTCGGGAGATATTACAAATAAGCTTTTTTATCTAGTTATCTTTAATTATTCATTACTTATTAAGAAAATTAATATTCTGTCGACAACTTTAATTAAATCAGTTTTCATGTACCTTTATTCGAACATTTTCAAATTGCGATGAATGGAAAACATATCAATTTCCAATAAAATAACATGAATTTGAGATTAGATAGCTTATATATTGGAAGGAAGAGCCAACTAGCGAAACTATGGATAGTGCAATTCATTTTTCGACGTCAGAAATCAATTCTCAAAGTTTCGTTCAAATCCGTTTCCCGAAGGTAGTGGCGTCGTCATGTAACTTGATCGATTCTTTATAGTATTTGTAATGACGGATGGTACTTTTCTTGAAAATTCTCCTAACCGACCTTTCAATTTATTTTATAGACGTATTTATACACTATTATATATGTATAATAACAAAAATCTCTAAACAAAAAATAAAAAATTTGTTTTCATTGCCTGTTTTGCTCAGTACATCTAACAAACAACATTATACAAATATATAGAATATCTTTTTTGTTATAATAGTACATTTTAAGGCTTTATTGTTAGCTTAGCTAAATTGTAGAATTAGCCTAAAGAATTGATTTTTGGATATTGTAGGTAGAAAAATAGTTATCTATTATAGAGGCATTTAGTATTTATTCTCACGGTTCCAATATAACATTTACATAACTATAATATATATGAAATAAAGCTAATATTTTTTTGCTCTACATAATCATTTTACCCACGCATTTCGTGTCATAAAGATGCAAGCAGTTATAAAAATCGGAGTAAAGATAAGCACGTAGGTTTTAAGATACATAAATCAAGTCCTCTCAAGTCAATCGACGCCTCCGATGTATAAAATTCTATCTCACAGGTGGATTCAATATGATTCTAACTCAAAATTGCGAAGAATATAACTCTAATTGAAGATAGCGTGTACTCTCTAAAGTTGAATTAGTGAAAATTGCTCTACCATTTCAATTAGTGGAAAAAACTACTAATTTATTAGTAAAT
>JAWWEQ010051432.1:0-10180 GCA_035583055.1 Torymus tubicola | reverse complement strand
GACTGACGTAGTCATTAGCTAACCTAAGCTGTTGCGCTGAGACTCTGGAACGTGCTGCCGCGCCACGGCAGCGTCGCAACTATGAGTGATTCTTGGAGGTGAAGAAGTGCTCTCATAAATATTTTCATTCGTCGAGAAAAGTTGTTGGAGAGGTTATCTGCCGCACTGGTGCTAGGTTTTTCTTCATGTCTGGGAAAGTGGTGCCATTTTGAGACGCAGTCCGGTTTTAGAATAATTAATTATTATACAAATACATCAGAATCTCATTCTAATCAGATAAATGGAATTAGAAGAAATATTCAATGTAAGAGAAGATTTCCTAATAGAGGGAATAATGATGAGGAAAGAGAATATTAAAATCATCAATGTGAACGTGATGCAGAAAATCAAAGATTTCTGAAACAATGAATAATGAACACTATTCCACAAGGGTAATTCATTTAATGACTGCGGTCATTAATCGGTTGCGGTCATGGGTCTGTTAAATTAGAAGCCATCCCAGATTTTCCAAATAATTTACGTTTATTATTCGAAAATAATTACCATAAAAGTAAAGAATTTTATCAACGTATTCGTAATTATAATAGTTCATTTTAGTTTGCATTTTTCAATGCCAATGTAGTTAATATGCCTACTATAGGAAGGGCTCCGTATTGTTTTAAAATACAAGGACAAATTTATTATTAAATAAATGAGGTTGTATCCATCGGAAAATAATGGTCCTAAATATGGTCAACTTTTTATTGTAGATTTGCAATAAGCTATTGATTATAGAATTTCGGCGAACAACGAAACTGACTGAACTGAAAAATAATGTATAGGTTATGGCAAATGATAAGAGAATATAAAAAAAATTTTTAGGCTTGCTAATAACAAAAGAGAAATATTTCGTCGAAGTTTCAGCTCACGTACATGTAGAATTTCAGAAAAGAGGTTTACTTCATGACCACACTTTAGTTACTTTAAAAAAAGGTTATAAATTGCCTACCGTGAATTACATTGATAAATTTATTTCTGCTGAAATTCCTAATTCTGAGACCGATTTTATATTGTATAATGTAAAAGTCATAGTATCATACACTTAGCAGTTCATGTATGTCAACAACAGTCAATTAAAATTAATGATGTTGATGATGATGTTGCAGTGGAGGCTGCATTAAATCGAAACAGTATATTACGTTTGTAAACAAGATCATGATAATGGTCATAAAGTTTATAGATGATCAAAACGGAAGATTTATTATAATTATATTGGATGTACGTATTCCGTAAGTCCAAGTCAGGTAGAGTTATTTCGATTAAGATTACTTTTATTAAATTGTAATGGTGCAAAAAGTTTTGATGAAATAAAAAATGTAAATGGGTCTAGTATATGACGTTTTTGAAAGCTTGCATAACATTAGATCTTGTCGATGATGATGAGGAAAAGAGTCGAGTTATGCAGGAAGCTGTGAGTTGGATTATGCCAAGTAGTTTACGCAATTATTCGTTGTATATTGATTCATTGTCAACCTGTGCATCCGGACGAACTTTGGGAAAATTTCAAGGATCCATTATCAGAAAACTTTCTAAGATTATATGGAGATCGTATCAGAGCTTATAATGTTGCTTATTCCATTATTTGTGAAACGTTGATAGCTGAAAACCATGATAACACGAATTTTCCAACGATGCCTCAATTAGTAGTTACTAACAACATTGAGAGTAGTAATGAATTGCATGGTAATTTAACACATATGGATAATAGACAATATAACATGTTAAAATATGATCAAAAGGAAAGCGTTGATAAAATTTTAAAAGTATGAAATGGTATCGATTATAATAGCTATAGGTGTTATATCGATACCCATGGAGGTTCTAGAAAAACGTTTGTATATATAACGTGTATAAGTTATTAATAAGTCAAAGCAAAAATGTTTGTTGTATGATTTTTACTGGAATCGCTGCAACGTTATTACCTAAAGATATAACAGTTCATAAAGTACTAAGTTTGTCTGTACCTTTATTATCGGATTCTTCATTTAATATTACTGACATGCAATGAAAGGAAGCGCAATTAATGAGGCAAACAAATGTGTTTATTTGGGATGAGTCACCAGTGGCTCCGTTTTACGCATTAGTATTCATGGATATGACTTTGAAAGATATTATGAGATATGACTTATTGTTTGATCGCAAAATTCTCATTTTAGGTGGAGATTTTGGGCAGTGATTACCTACATTCCCTTCCAATTACTTTTGCCATACCTACACAAAAATTAGGCAAACTTTAAAGTTTTGTATCTTTGCCAGAAATTATTGTAGGTAAAAAAACCAAAAACCATTTTAAAGGTATTTGCAAAAAATTGCATATAAGAGAAATACGAAGTTAAAAAATAAAAATGTGTTTTATAATAAAATTGTGGTATGGTTATTAGATAGTTACCATGAGCGTGTATATAAGAGTGTTGATTCAGCTGATCATTATGATGACAATGGTTTAATCGTTAAAGCAATTTTATCAGAATATCTTAATTCATTGAATCCACAAAACTTACGACCTTATGAATTACATTTACGAGTAAATTCTATTGTTATGCTGATTAGAAATATTAGTATTCATAAAGGATTGTGTAATGAAAGACGATTAAGAATTATAGATTTAAATAATAATTTATGGAAATGTAAAATTTTAGTGGGGGATAAAGAGGATGAAATCGTTTTTTCAAATCATGTTACTTTATATTTTGATAATGAATATCCTTTTACTTTTAAACAGTGAGTAGTTTCTAATAAAATTGGCATTTGCAATGACTATCAATAAAGATCATGGTCAAACACTTTCAAATGTATTAATTGATTTGGGAAATGATGTTTTCAGTTATCAACATTTATACGTTGAAATTTCACGTGTTCGTTGATGGTGTAGATTGAAATTATATTTAGGTTCCAATCGAGTTAAAGCGGTCTTACACCTATAAATTTGGAAAAAATCAAAATCTTTTTATTTGATTTTTCGATTCTATATATCCTTCTAAACTTGTAAAAAAGTTTGAGTGACATATGTCAAAAATTACCGAAGATATAAGCAAAAATGTCAGTAAACTTCTATAGGAACGTGTCACCAGTTTTTACCGTTTTGGACTTTATGGAAAACTAAATATTTCAAAATGTTAATTTAAAGTTTATAAAAATAATTTTTAATTAATTTTTTATCAAAAAAATACTACGAAAAAGTCGTTTCGATAAGATATCAAACTGAAAAAATACGTTAACTAATTTAATGTTTATATATTTTATACATATATACGTAATTTAAACACACACCAAAATTTTAAATAAGATTCGTGAACTCAAATCGCGCGCTTAGTTGGTAAAAAGTGTGAAAGACGCCGCTGCAAAGCGCCACGAACATGCGCTGTGATTGCTGCCTCGCAGGCGGCAGCGTCAACTGTCAGTGTTGGCTGCTCTGTGCAGTGATGCCATATAGAGGTGTTTTATCTTTATTAATATCACATAATATAACATTATTCGTATGAGAGTGAGAGAAACAAAACACCTCTATCTGGCATCACTGGTTCTGTGCACGGTGCGCCCACGTGTTTTTATTTTGGATGTGTCACGTTTGCGGTTAGTTTCATTGACATAAACATTCAGCCAAGTTGTACCTTGTGTTCGCCCAAAACTTCAACCAACTGGATATATCTTAGATAAGTAAAAATTAACTGAATAAATAATAAATTTCTATAAAGCATAGATACTTTGTGGCAATTTTATTTTCAGATTTCCAGTAATTATTGTTCGGTTCAGATAGCTACTAGAAGAGGCTACATCCAGGAGTTATTCAGAAGGACTAGTTATCATGAAATATGATAAACTCGTCTGGAAGATTAAGTGCTGTACAAGCTGTATGTACCTCTAGTTGTAAAACGCTTATGTTAGTAAGTTGCATATTTATTATTTATTTTTTATTAACTAAATTATTACTTTCTTTTCACAATCAAGCATTTTTAATAATCAGCATTTAATTTCTCTTGTAGTAATTAAAATTTTTTTCGGATATCGAATATATTAAAGATTTTTTATTCTTCCTTATATGATTTGCTTTGATAGTATTAGAGAAAATTATGAATTACTATTTTCCTTTTGTGTGTATATTTCTTGTGATTTTTTGAATATTTTAGTCGCAGCAGCTTATTTTATGGTATCAACTGATTTAAAATAATTATTTTTTACAAGAATTTGTACCTGCTTAACCAGTCCTTTTCAAGATACGTTGATATATTTAAGATATTTAACTTGTTAATACTGCCTGTACTGTTTGACAGATTGAGTCCCTGCGTGCTGATACAGAACAATGGTAAGCCACATTTTTTCTTATAAAATTAATAGAAAATCATTTACAATATTAACTAAGAATAAGTATTTATATGTTTCAGGAAGTGGGAACAGTTTTATATTCAAGTAGTGATTGTTAATGAAGATATAAGAGATCTTGGTTTCAAGGCTCATTTTCGAGATATGAAATTTTGAACTTTGGCGTAACTTTTCTTTTAGGCTACTTGATGGTTTTTGATGGGGTGGAGTGAAATTTACTTGTAATCCATCCAGCTATAGCACAATGCTTTGAATTTTGAAAATTTTTTGATTAAGTATTTTTTTATGTAAAAAACCATGTAAATTATCAAAATTAACAAAAAATAATGGTTTTTTTGTATAATAAACATACTTAATCAAAAAATTTTTAAAATCCAGAGCTTCGTATCATAGATGGCTGTATTACAAATAATTAGTACTCGACCCCATGAAAATCCATCAAGTAGTTTAAAAAAAAAGTTACGCCAAACTTTTTTTCTAGAAAGGACTATATCTCAAGACTAAAAGAATCAAAGGACCTCTATATTTGTCAGATTGTCCAAAAATTGTTATACTAATAGTTCATAATGTATTTTTATTGGTAATAATACTTTATTTTATTTGTCTGGGTAATTTTAACCTCTGTGGCCCATAGGTGTAAGACCACCTTAATAATAAAGTGAACCTCGGGTTCTATTTAATAATAGATGAGCATTTTTCCATGCTACGGGGCACGTACTGAGGTTGTGGATCGGGGAACGGCCAGTCGAGGCTTGCTAGCTGCGAATAATATGAATGAGCAGTCGCGAACAAAGGAACAGTGGGCATGGCTGAATGAATGAACATAGTGACAGTGGCTGCAGCCGGTGGCCTGTGGATATTACGTCCAGACTAGCCAAGAGGAGAGTAGTAAACTCCCCGATCGGGGTGTTGCGCGAAGTCAGTACCTAACCTCTACATTAGTAATAATAGGGAACGTAAGTCCCCGAAATATGGGAAAAATTCTAGTGAAAGTGGACCACCAACTGGAGCTAATGGAAGAGTTGAATCAGGCCAGCAAAGCGCAGATATGAACGCTTACCTGGTCAGTATTTCCTTAAACCCGAAGATGCGTAGGATAAATCACACACCGTCTAGCCCGAGGTTTCGGTCAGGTGTCGGGACGGACTTGACACCACCCACTCGATAGGGGTGACGTTAAACCTTTTGCTTCATTATGGCGCGGGCCTATTC
This sequence comes from Torymus tubicola, assembly GCA_035583055.1. Lineage (NCBI taxonomy): Eukaryota > Metazoa > Arthropoda > Insecta > Hymenoptera > Torymidae > Torymus > Torymus tubicola. Next base: position 4,609 of record JAWWEQ010051432.1, on the reverse strand, counting down.
CGTAATCTTTTTCCTGTAGAATCACTAGGCCGATAGGGCTAACCCCCCGACAAACCGCTTTTTGGCTTTGGCATCCATAAATAGGGTAAACACAACTCGGGGACAGCAGCTACACTGAGGTGTGGCTCCCATGGTGGGCGAACCCTCTTAATAAGAAAAGATATGCAGGATGAATCAAGAAACAAATAACAGCAACCGAGACATGGATGTCTAAAACGCCCAGAAGAGGCGAGAAACAGGTGCTCTAACTATCATGGAGTACCTCTTACTGGGGACCTCTGATGGATTCCGTAACAGAAGTAGAAGCACATCCGGCTTCTTCAGTACCTCTAGCTCGAACAGTCAACCTGACACGGCGACCAACATGTTAGAGACACTTAATACGGAACTGAACAGAAAAGGGATGGTAACGCGAATGCAACAAGAAGTGGAAAAGATGGAAAAAGCCACAGCAAGACAGAAAAATATCTCCATCATCGTAAACAGTGGCCTGCAGAAGCTCATAACCCTACTGGCCGAGCACAGTTGCATGAGTGCAGAGGGCACCACTCAGACGGAGCCACCGACGAGCTTGAAGCGAGTAAAAAATCCTGCAGACAGCCCAAACCAGCTTGGGCACAAAGAAATGAAAAAAAAAGACCCTATAAACGGGCACACGCCTGCTCCTAGGACTGACGCCACAGACGACTCGACGCTAGACAGAAACGACGACAAAGCTCGAGAAGACTGGCAGACAATAAAAAAGGAAAAGAAAAGTCAACGAACACGACGGATTCTAACAGAGCTGCTAAGCGCAGGTGACGCTCAACCCACAATGCTCCTAAAACAACGAGGCGGAGCGGTGTTGATCCGACCCTTAGCCAGTATGTCGTTCACGGACGTGATACGGACGATACGGACGATTGATGACGCTGGAAATATCTTTGCGGTTAGAGGTGTCACAAAGACGAAGGACGGCGCAGTTCTCGTACGCATTAAAGGAGGCGGACGTGACTTTAGTGGACGGCTTCGGGATACTCTGGACGACCAAGGGCTCATTCAAGACATGAGCCCAAAAGTTACGCTGGAGATCATGGATACGGACTGTATCACAGAATCGGGCGAAGTGCGAAACGCCCTCATGAAGGTACTGAATTTGGCTCCGGAAAGAAAGATATCAGTCATCGACCCGATCAGCCGAGGGCAGAAGATGGCCATCTGAGACCTCGACAGACGAGACGCGACATGCCTCCTGGCACGGTGGGGAATATTTAAGTGACTTTCATTTCGAAATAAGTGCGAAAATCACACGCAAAAGTTTCACACGATTTTATCAGGGTTAGTCAAGTATAAATCATTTCATTTTTCTCTCCGTGCAGCGATCACCAGTACATCTTTTTCGGCATAATGGATAAAGGACAGAACAGAACGTGACACGTCCAACTTCTACAGGATGGAACCTAAAAAAATTCGACGTGAACAAACGGATAACGCAGCTCGACCGAGAACGTGATCTAATAACGATGATCCCTTGCGACATCGCGGGTAGGGCAAAGGCTCAAAAACTGACAGAGGAAACGGCGGGGCTTTTGGGACGGCTGTGCGATGCCTCCATGCCAAGGAAACGGACGAAACGAGGTAGACGCCTCTAGCACGTCTCTAGCACGAATGCTTACTGTTCCGACGAAGGACTCAACGCGCTCGTGACAATGCGGATGCGGTGGTCCACTCAGAGGAACACCGCGTATCGCGCAAAGTACTGAAGCACTCTATCAATAACAGTAAAAAAGAATGTTGGACGAAACTGATTAACAAGTTGGACTCAGACCCCTGGGGATCGGGCTATAAGATCATCACCCGCAACCTGGGACGGAATGGTAATCAGAGACGAAGAAACGATAGACAGGATCGTCGATGGACTCTTCCCAACACAACCAGAACAAGTGTGGGGGGACGTTGATATTGGCGACGACGAAGTGCCGGAGTTCACGTGGGGTCAGCTCAACCTAGCTGTTGCTCATCTCGCGGCTGGGAAGACGCCAGGTCCGGATGGCATCCCAGCGGAAATCCTTGAATTAGTTGCAAAATGACGCCCGGAGATACTCCTGAACCCGTACAATACGTGCTTGGTGGCCGGGATGTTTAGCAAAGATTGGAAAACGGCCAGGCTGATCCTTATTGACAAAAGGAAGGATAGGCATACGAAGTCGCCGTCATCCTACAGACCGCTGAGGTGCTGAATACACTCGGCAAGCTCTTCGATATGCTGCTTAGACCGCGAATCCAACAGGCAGTTTGGTACGCTGGGGGTCTGAATGATAGACAGTACGGGTTCCGAGCGATCCGAAAAGTGATTGACTCCTTTGACAGAGCACAGATCAAATCCCATAAGGACAGACCAATAGTGCTCTTGGCAGCACTCGACGTACGAAATGCTTTCAACTTGGTGAGATGCGAGGATATCCTGCAGGCATCTCCGATGCCTTTTGGCTTCCCCCATACCTTCTCTGAGTACTGAAGGAATACCGACACGATCGACACATTACTTGCGTGACGCACACAGGGGCCACAAAAAAGAAAAATAGCAGCAGGGGTAGCGCAGGGCTCGATCCTTGGCCCCGATATCTGGAATGTGGGGTATGATGACGTGCTGGACCTGCCGATGCCGCTAGGGATCTATTTTGTCGCTAGGTTACGCTGACGACCTGGTCATCGTCATCACGACCAAGGACACTAGACTGGCCCAGATGAGACCAACTAGGAGAAGTCACGGACTCCGGCTCATGGATTTTTCTGAAACGTTGAGGTATTTTTTTAGATGCTAAAATATGGAGAATGCTAGAATATTAGACCCTAACATTTTCATAAACTTGAGTTATCGACAGGTTTAGCTGTATTTGAAAGAAATACAGAAAAAAAAACTCTGTTTTATTCGCTTATTGGTTCAGTTAGAAAATTCTTATATATAATTGTAAAAAAGAAAATAAAACTAGAGATTACAAGTTTTACGGCGCTTTTTTCAGAATTAAAATATTAGATATATCAATAGTTATGAAACTTTAAAGTTAAGCAACAAAAATTGATAAATTGACAGGATTTAACATTATACTTATTTTCATGCATTTGCGTTCCTTCATTTTAAACTTTCATAACTTTTGATATATTCATTATTTTTTAATTCTGAAAAAAGCAACGTAAAACATGTAATCTCTAGTTTTATTTTTTTTTTACAACTACATATAATTATTTTCTAGCTTAATCAATAAACAAATAAAACAGAGCATATTTTCAGTATCTCTTTCAAATACAGCTAAACCTGCCGATAACTCAAGTTTATCAAAGCGTTAGGTCTAATATTCCAGCAATATTGTAGCATCTAAAAAATATCTCAAAGTTTGAGCAAAATCCGTGATCCGGAGTCCGTGACCTCTCCTAGTAACCCAGGCCATGAGACATGTAGATGACTGGATGAAAAGCTGAAGACTACAGCTTGCAATGCAAAGGACGGAGTTACTCTACCTGACGAGAAAACCAATATACACAACTTTACCCATAATGGTGGGGACGTCCGTGGTGAACCCTGGTCAGTCTGCCAAATATTTGGGGGTAACCCTGGATACGAGAATGATCTTCTGGCCGCACATACGCAGCGCCGTCGAGTGGGAGGCTTTAAAAACCGCTGCTCTCGTCCGCGTCATGGGCAATACGAAGGGACTGAGACCGAGCTACTGATTACGGATCCGAGATTGGGGCAGACGCGATGCAGATAGAAAAATACCGCAAAAAAGTGGCCGCCGTTCAAAGGCCCGCCGTGGGGCGCTGCGTATCGCGTGCGCTTACCGCACGGTATCCGAGGCGGCGGTGCTGGTGATCGCCGGGGTTATACCTGTGGATCTCCTAGCTCTCGATCGAAACAGGATCTACAAGTACAGTGATAAAAGTAGGAGAGCAAGGGCCTTCACAGATGCACGTACAGAGATACGTATGGCATGGCAAACCCGCTGGACTGACAGCGACAAAGACAGGTGGACGAGACGCGTGATAACGGACGTGCGACTCTGGCGGAAAAGAAGAGCGGGGGAGGTGAATTTTCATCTGACCCAGTTCCTCTCCGAACACGAATATTTCCGCTACTACCTACACCTGCAGATATTGCGGACATGGAAGCGATGATGCGCAGCACACATTCTTCGTATGCCCCCGCTGGACAGCTGCGAGACAGAGATTACAGACAATGACAGGTGACATCACACTGGACAACGTCGTGACATTGATGCTATTAAGCAAACGAAACTGGGATGACATAGCACGTTATCTGACTTACGTACTGCAAGATAAGAAGACAGATGGCTGCCTTAAAAACTGAAACAGAAGACGAAGATTAGACAGATAAGACGACACAGACAGGATTGTCGAAGGGGATGGTTTTGTTAAGTCTTGGATTTGGGGAAAGATACTTTTATTCAAGTTGTTAATTAATATGATATGCGGTTATTACGTTTTTCTCTGGTGAAGGTTGTTGGAATAAAATACACTGCTGCTGTTTCCAATTAAATTCACTATTTATTGATTTATGAGATTCACAATAAATGATACAAGATAGATGCTTGTTTATTTCGCAAAATGACTT
>JAWWEQ010051431.1:0-10180 GCA_035583055.1 Torymus tubicola | reverse complement strand
CTAGGTCAAAGAGATGCCTTCTCAGAGCAGTTTTAAACCTACTGAGAGAGGAAAAATTTTTTATCCCAGCAGGCAGGCAATTCCAAAGGCGTGCACCCTGTACTCGGAAAGATTTATCCCCAGATTGGGTACACGTCAGGGGTATTGATAGTTCTTTAATTTCGCCCCTACAAGTAGTACTGGATACATACCTAGAAAAGAGACTTTCTAGATAGTCTGGAGTATGCATACGCATGATCTTATACATAAGTACTGCCATAAAGTAGTGTCTCCTCGTATCAGTGCGCAGCCAACCTAGAGGTGATAAAAACCATATAACTACCATGGTCAAGTTTTTGGGACTTTCAATTTTTTTTTGTGGAGCTGTGTAATTATACAAACAGTAAGTGACTACGAGCATTAAAATATTATAGAAAAACATTATCTCTATGAATTATCTTGAATTCAGTATTGAAGAATTAAAAAATTTATGCTTAATTACTGTACATCACAATATTTACCAAATGTAATTTTAATCTATTGTATTTTAAGTAAGCAATGATTTTCTTATTGGTACACAGCAAATGTAATGTTATTTTGAATGTGTTATAACATTATGTCTTCACATTATTATTTTTGTACATCTAATAATTATTTTTACATAATACTTTATCATTTTCAAGGTATTAGTCTTCCATATTCAGAAGTAAGATGATCCTTTTTTAAAACTTCTCTGACTTTTGAAATGATAGGTGCATAATACAGTCTTTTAAATTTTGTTAGCCAAAAGTCATGAGGTGCCCATGCTATGGAAGTGGCTTTCGATTAAGACTACATTTGTTATAGGTTTAAATTAAAGCAATAGGTTTATAAGCGCAATGAAAATTTCGCACACCTATTTCAAGGAATGAATAGTACGGGTCGCTCCTTCAGGCTTAGTCTATACTTGCCTTCGGAGCTCTCCCGCGCTCTTTGATTATCATCATGATAGTTTGTATATAACACATAGAAGAGTTCTCATTTTTACAAATTACAAATGATCATTAATTTTTATTTTTGGTAACATCAAATTAAATGCAGGAAATAGCGAGGTATAAGATCAGATAAATATTCAGATAAGTAACAAAATAAACTGTTATTAATATATATTCTATAATAAGTATTGCAACTTTGTGAAATTTTGTTTTTATTTTTACTGAGTATATCAGAACTCTAGGTCCTGAAACACATCAAATACGTAGTCTAGGTGTTAGAGGTAGCCGATGTCGGAGTCTAGGTGGTGCGGTCCGCGGTTTCTTACCTCTGGTGTTAAACAATGACATTGTTTTGTTAATAATATTATTAAAAACTTTGAAAATGCTGTTACTTACTTTTACTCTTAAAAAGTTGTGCAATCTCACTTAAAATATTTTTTCAAAAGCATATAAATTTCACTAAATAGTATATTACATACCTTGGTCAGAAAAATAAGAAATGTCTCAGATCATATCGCCGGTGCCGACGAAGACAATCTCACTCAAAAATGCTACTAAAACTCCATCAAAATTCGCCACGAAAAGAATCTTAGCTAAAATACGCCACGAAAACTATTCCCCATTAGCATTCGCCACGAAAAGAATCTCATCTACCAAAGTGCCACGAAAGCTATCCCGTATCGATATTCGCCACGAAAAGAATCTCACCTACAAAAAGGCCACGAAAACTATCCCATTTAAAAATATGTCAGCGAAAACTATCTCCCATTTTCTGTGTTCATTCTTTTTGTGGCGCTTTTCTTTCTTGACATTCTTTTTGTGCCTAATATTGATGTGGGATAGTCTTCGTGGCGTTTTCTATAGGTGAGATTATTTTCGTGGTGAACATTCATGCGGGATAGTTTTCGTGGCACTTTTATAGACGGGATTCTTTTCGTGGCGAATGCTGATGGAGGATAGTTTTCGTGGCTTTTTCTAGGTCACATTCTTTTCGTGGCCAATATTCATGTGGGATTCTACGGCGAGTAATTATCGGCCGAGGCGAAGCCAAGGATTATAAACACGTGATCTGAGACATTCTTTTTTACTGGCCATGGTCTGTATTCTATTTTTCTGCTCGACGGTGCCGGAAAGCGGCAACTTCGTTTCGTGCAGCGACCAGAAAGTTGGCACTTTCCGGCCGGAGGGCAGAAAAAATTTTCTTTTAAATGAAAAATGAAAATAATATTGTTAATATAAAACTTTTTACGAAAGTATAAAATAAGGCAAGTAGAGACGTTTTTTATGTATAATCTGTTCTCACTTCCTTCCAGTCTTTTTCTCTATATCTCGCCGGCTCGCTTTCTCGTCCTCTCTCTTCTCTCTCCTAACCTCATCTATTCAATTACACCTTTCTTCTCAATTGAAACAATTTTTTTCATGAATATACAAAAAATAGTATGTTGTTAAAAATATTATAAAAACTTTCGGTATGCTTTTACGTACTTTTACCCTTAAAAAGTTGTGAAATCTCACTAAAACAAATTTTTAAAAAGTATTAAAAATAATAATATTGTTAATATAAAACTTTCTACGAAAGTATAAAATAAGGCAAGTATAGACGCTTTTTCTATATAATCTATCTATAAAAGCTATAATTATATGCGTTCAAATTGATCAGTGCAAATCAAACAAATGAAAGCCTCGCACTCCTACTCTTTCTCGTGGCTCTATCTCGCGCTCTCTTCGCCGCTCGACCCGGTACGCGTCAGTTTGTGTATATATATATGTGAGTGCGTGCGCCACCTAGTCGGCCTCCTCAGCGCTCTCAACAATTTGATTTACAAACTGATCAATTTGAATGTATATAATGATAGCTTAGATAAATAGATTATACAGAAAAAACGTCTATACTTGCCTCATTTTATACTTTCGTAGAAAGTTTTATATTAACAATATTATTGTTCTTAATACTTTAAAAAAATTTATTTTAGTGATATTTCACAACTTTTTAAGGGTACGTAAACCTTATATCGAAAGTTTGTATAATATTTTTAACACGTGACAGTACAGATCGCGCATATAAGCAATAAGGTGTACGATCCGATCATGCGTGGACACCAAAGGCGAAATAGTATAGCGTAAGCCGAGAGAGAGATTAGATTAGATTAGATTAGATTAGAATATTTATTAGGCCTCTGGGTAGAATCCAATCTGGCACATAAGTTTACAAAAGATACATCAAATAAAATGGTAATATTATAAACATAAAAATACAGGTATAAGCAAATAACCGAAAAGGTACAAAGATCGATTGGCGATACAAACGGAACGTGCTTAGGGCTAATTACAAGCATTGATGGCGAGTTGTAAAAATGATGAAAGATCAAGAAATAAGAATAAAAATAAAAAGATAAAAAGACGGCGCAGTTTACATGACGACTTAGGTCAAGCGTATCGTTGGATCGCAGTACAAAAGCAAAAGTACAATAAGCGCAGTAAGTACATCGAAGACCACGCTATAAGAGCTCACGCAGGAGGCTCGTACAACTTAACAAGACCTTCAGAGACGACGCGATTCTGCCAGTCTAGCCGATCTCTCTCAAGGAGAAAAGCGAAGAAGGAGGATTTGAATCTTTTGAGGAAAATGAGAGAGAAGGGAGCGGGCGAGAGAGCGTTGATCAGATTTGAGACGAGGATAGTGAAGGAGGAATTAAGCGCTTCTGTGCGGGGAGTGCGGAAGAAGAGACATCGATCGGGGAGACGGCTCGAAGATCTAACATCGATGTTGCTGTTGATGAGTGAGAACTTGTCCGCAAGGTAGAAGGGTGAGCGGTGGGAGATGATGTTGAAGGCTAAGGAACCAAGAGAGAGAGAGCAAGAGCGAGAGAGAGAGCGAGAGCGAGAGAGAGAGAGAGCTGGTCAGTACCACTACTTCGCGTATGTGCGCGAGTAGAGGGGCAGAAGGGAACGGCGCGCGACTTCTCTGCGGGCTCCGTATACTTGATCTATTAGACTAGAGCTCCCCTCTCTTCGATTCTCCCACCTCTCAGTATGTAGCGTGTGAGCTATCTCTGTACAGTGCGAGCTTGGCACTGGCACTCTCGTTCCAGCAGTCATACCGACGAGAAACAGTGACCCGCCGGTGTGTAGCGCAAGGTGCACACCGATCGGTCAAGCTTTTCTTGACTTTCCCGTAGCTGGACTTGAGGTCAGATGGGAGTAAAAAAGCCCCGCCGTTGCATAAAGTAATGCGTGTAGCGAACGTGCTGTTCTACATCCAAATAGAATATTTCTATATCACTCTCCTCCTTCGTATCCAAGTTCGTGCAGGGTAGTGCAAGGTGCACGAACTGTATACTACAGGATCGAGGGAACATCCTCCCGACAATAATAGGTCACTCGTGTCCAAAAACCCGACTTTCCTTTCGACGAACAGAACAGACGGAAAAAGAATAGTTACAGCTAGTTACATTTGATGTTTCAATAGAAAAAACGTATGGGAATTTTGGTCACGACTATCCTGGCGGGTAATTGTGGCACTCCCACATTAAGGCTGCAAATACTCTGTTTACAGCAAAATTTTGTAGTAATCTATTAAAAAACTTCTCTATTTTTGATTTTTGCCAACTTTATATGATAAATATATTTTATTCATTATTCACAGTATCAAAGAAAGAATGGATTCATTTTTCATCCTACTGTCAAAACAAGGGATTATTTTGTATTGAATTTAAACCAAATGCATTTTATAGCTTCAGTTTCAAACTTTAAAGCCTGTCTTTTGATTTTTATCTAAAAATTTTTTTTAATAAATTACAAGTAATTTAAAAACTGCTATAAATGTGGCATCCCATTCGCGCGCGATCGACGATGCATCTATATTCGAAAATCTCTATAACTTTGACTTTTCAAATTCACTTTTTTTTTTCAATTTTTTTGCTGTTGCTAGTTTATCTTGCGAAACATATAAATGAGACAGGATGTATGATCTTTCATTTTTACGTAGAAAACTATGCCTTTAATCCATATTAATGTGCCACCCACGCTAAATTCAGAAAATGCAAGAAATTGTCAAAATATTTACATTTTTAAAAACATTATAGTCCTAGTTTTATACTTGAAAATTCAAGATGATACATCCTGTCTCATTGATGTGTTTCGCACGCTAAACTAACAACAGCAAAAAAATTGAAAAAAAAAGTGAATTTGAAAAGTCATTTTCTAGAGATTTTCCCATATATTGTCGATGATGAAGCTGCGCATTGTTCATAGCGATTATTGCGCTTTTATGTTGCGCACAGCACATACTTTTAATATTTGTATCACCTATTTCAAATATTTTTTAAATTTATTATTTCTGTATTTGACAGACACTATGAAAGTATCTTCTACTTGTGTCCGTAATTCCCGTGCCATTCCTTTCTCACCCCCCGTGCCAGGCATGCTCCATAGCTTGCTACGTATATGATTTTTAATCCACTCGATTCTTACATTCTATTAATTCTCAAATTTAAGTTTCTAATGAAATTGACTATTCAATCCAATTTTTGTCATGTTTTAAAAGACTTTATTTTCGCTCTTATTATGAATTGAAATTTGGTTCCCCTTTGTGCCCCATCTTCCCCCATATATTTAGAGTTGACATTTATAATACAAAAATGTGAACTAGAAAAAGTACACAGAGAGATCTCAGATCTAGAAAAAGCTCTGAGCATTCTACATCAACCCTCTTAGCGCAACAACTTACTTGTAATTTATTTCCCTAGTAACATTATACTATTAATAGAGAGCATGCGATTTCTCTGCAGGTTCAATGATTATTAGATGATCGTATTAGTAGTTGAACTGCCCACGAAGTACTAAAGTTGGCGTCTTTACATCTCTTCTTACACTATCTTTGGCCTTAAAGACCTTTATCTTTCTCATATGTTTCATATCTGAAATATAAAGAAAATTATTAGTTTGACTACAATAACTCATTCCATGGCATATAAAAGAATATGAATAATCAGTAATTGAAAAAATTTCTTTTACAATCACAATTGTCTTGTAAACTATCTTGGCGATTAGCCCGGCGTGTAACTCCAAACTTCATAATCCATACTGCCTCTACTGAAAGAAGAGTACGTGGACGAAGCAACAATCTCAATAGTATGACATTGAAAATATACTCACAAGCTGAAGAAACAGAGACAGTAATTCTTAAGCTTCATTGGCACCAGAACTCACTCTCAGAACATTAACTCATCAGACACCTTGTCCCCAAATACACATATCATTCTCGAGGTACCACTGAAACCAATGAGCATGAGACAGAGCACTCATACAGTTACCTCTTATTCCCATTTTTTCATCTTCTTTTCCATTTTTCTGTAAAATTTATCGATGCTTATATTCTGAGTTATTGATTCCGAAACTTCAAAAACTTAACTTTTAAGGTTGTTCTATGTAACTTTAACTGAATATATATTTACAATAGTCTACTACAGAGAGTCATGTAAGACTCACTATAATCATCAGTAAACGTTACTATTTCTTTTTTTTCCTTGCAGAACGGATATCGGTAAATATCGGTAAGTGATACTGGCAGGCAGCGACTACACTGTCGCGCTGCGCGGCATACGCGCCGCGTATTATATATTATAGCTTATCCTTATGATAGTTACCCTGTTACGGTACTAAAGATTTGAGTTATATTATAAATAGCAAATATCGTTTATTTTGATATTAACAAATAAATGTGCTGTCTTATTTAGATACTTACAGTGAATGGATCTATAGTATAATAAAATTTCAAAACTGCTTTTTAAATCATTTAGTATCCTAAAATTTCTTTATAAAATTTAAAAATTTTATAATATTAATCAAACTCAAATATTACGTAATAAATAATATATGGTCCATTCCAAATGGATACAACAAGCAGAAAATTTAAGTCTTCAATTTTTTGAAACTCTGAGGTCATAATCTACATTAAATTTCATTAGACCCGTATTTTTTCTTTTTGTCGAAAAATAATTCCTCTTCGCTTTTAATATCAGACTTTAAAAAAAATATTCATCCGGATTTACGGAGTAAGGTACTCTTATTATATACAACTCAGATACGTAAAAGCTGTTTGCTAAAATTTTAATAAAAATTACATAAGAGCAAAATGTGTGTATTTATTTATTTATATATTTATTTATTTAACAATCACGCATATAATTGGAGACAAACGTTTCTTCGTAAAATATGTGAATATAGTAGACTCTGCGAACCTGCGTGTTTGTCGCCCTTGCTTCGCTCGGGCAACTCTCACGCAGGGAGCACACGGCTCACCTTATTCCCTTGGTGCATAATATACTATTATCTATGTTATCTAAAACATTACGTTACGAGCTTATATATAACGTAAATGAGGCTTAAACGGGTAAAAATTGCAATTATTTTTTTGAGGGTGTATCTTCCGAACGAAGAAAGATGGGACGCTACCGTTTGGTAGAAAGCTAGCTTATTTGGCCATGAAAAACATATCCAAATTTCACGAAAAAAGGTGGTGTTTTTGAGAAATTCAATTTTGAAAAAAGCACTTTTTTCAGTTTTTTCTATACATCTCAAAAACTATTTAAGTTATTTAAAATCTGAACAAAACCACATGAAAGCTGGTAAAATTTCGCACAACTTAAAACGATCGTAAACTTGGGCCAAAATTACGGCTATTTGAAAAAATGCGAATTATTAGTTTCAAAATAAAGCCTTCACAATGTAATTCTTGATATTGCGTTACAGGACTCCAAAATTATTTTTCGACAAAAAGAAATAACACGGGTCAAATGAAATTTAATGTAGAATATGACCTCAGAGTTTCAAAAAAATTGAAGACATCAATTTTTTTGCTCGTTGAATCCATTTAGAATGGGCCATATAGTATATTTGTAGGCAAAATAAAATTTTACAAAACCTGAAAAATGGATGTGTTACGGCCTAGGTTAGGGAGTATACTTTTATAGATTGGATTGGTTTTATTATTAGAAATGTTATATCTATTTTATTTGTTTACCTTCTTTTTGGACGTAGGCTCTTGTTAATAACTAAACTGCAAATTTCAATGATTTTCACAATTTATTCGAAAACAAGGTTTACAGTTTGAAATGAGTGTTGAATTTACGGATAACAATTTCCCATTATTCAAAATAATATGTATATTATATAGGCTTATACTACACCGATAATAAATATAGCAAAAATATTTACTACTTGTATTGTGATCATATTATTTAATAAATAGAGATCATCTTGTTTTGTAATGTAATCGTATGCGATTCGGTAACGGCCTTGAAAATCGTTGATTCTAATACACGCTGTCTTTCGCAAGTTTTATGACCTGCTATGTCGAGGTGCTTCGTAACTTCAAAGTTCAACATTGTAAGATTTCACATACACCTTCGTTTTTATATCAGAAAATTTTTTGATATCCTGAATTTATTCAAAGTATAAAATTTACAAGTAAAATTTTTGAAAATTTGAAGAAACGTTTTCAGATCGCTAAACCTAATCCTTAAAGCCCAATTTCATGGTTTTGGAATTTACGAGTTTGGCGGGTATGGGTTATTTCATTTCTGGAATAAATAATGGGGTTTATCATTTAAAAAATTAAGGTTGACCTTGAAATAACTTTCAAAAATGTCATTGGGGTCAAGTCAAGGTCGTCAATAAATTCCTTGGATAAATTCTACAACTTTGGTCTGAATCGTTTTCTCGAAAAAAGCGATCATAAAAAGTTATGCAGAGGTATCTTTATTTTCTATATTTTAGCGGTAAAACAACCACACAAAAAATTTTTTTTCATAAACTCCAAAACATGTCAACTTTAATTTATTATATTCTTAATAATAGTTCCATTTTTAGACCGAACTAACTGAGTTTATGAATTTGTATTAAGAAAAAAGCAAAAATTTCAGATCCACTCTTGAAAAAATAGTGGTTACAACATTTTGATATACAAGTTGTTTCTACAAAAGCGTGATTTTATATGCTATATTTTGACGTTGATTTCATTTAAAACTCTAAGTAGTTTTTGAGATATTAAAATAAAAACTGTTTTGGGGATTAAATTTAGAAGTGATTTTCACCCTCTTAAATCGCCGAATTAGTACTTGCAAAAAATACGTATCAAATATTTTTATAGGGGGGACCTTTCCATGTCAATGCACACGTACGCCATTAGTTCCTGTTCTCCTGGTAATTACTTGTCTTTGGTGACGTGTGCACACGACCTTGGCAACGAGATTTTTACCGGAACGGGCAAATCATGTTTTACGTTGTAAACTGTAGTGTTTGTACTTTTAAATGTTTGTGGAAATACTGAAAAATCTTTATTATTATATATTGTGACGCTTAGCCTCGTTAAGGTGGTTCTTTCATGATTTCCCTAGTCAAAACAATGCTAAATAAAGAAGTTACCTAAAATTTAAAAAAACCATAGTTTAAATGTAATTTATTTATTTAAAATGATAGATATAGTCAATATATTATAATGAAAGTGTATTTAACATAATTAAAATAACTTTCTTTAAAAAAATGTCGATATATTAAAAACAGCACCAACCATTATTGATAAGAAATCCTAATATTTTTTGTTTCTTAACCAATTTTAATTTTTGAGGTCTCATTTGTGTTCAAAACCCAGAAAGTTATAGTCAACGAAAAAAAAATTATTTTCATAACCTCATTCGTGATTTATAAACAATTAGCTATAATTTCCTGGGTTTTGAATACTTTTAAATTTTTCCAATTGTAAGTCCCCATGAAATTATTTAAGGAACAAAATGAGACCCTGGAGATAAAAATAGATTAAGGAACAAAAATGATTATGATTTTTTATCAATAATGGTTTGTGCTGTTTCTAATATATCGAGATTTTGTTAAAAAAAGTTATTTTAATCATGTTAAATACACTTTCATTATAATATATTGACTATCTCTATCATTTTAAATAAATAAATCACATTTCAACTATGTTTTTTTTTAATGTTAGGTAACTTCTTTATTTACCACTGCATTGACAACAGAAGTCATGAAAGAATCACCTTAAGGGGGCCTTACACCTATCCCATTTTCTTCAAAAAATGACCTGAAAAAACAATTTAAAATATTAATACAAAATACATAAAAATATTATAAATTTAACTAATTATTGTTAAAAAAAATGAAAACCAGATCTCTAAGCCCATTTTAATAAGAGCTATGATTTTTTCAAAAAA
>JAWWEQ010051430.1:0-10182 GCA_035583055.1 Torymus tubicola | reverse complement strand
TACCCCTGACGAGCAGCTTTAAGTAGCGATGCGAAACTTATAAACAATTATTCGAGTATCACTTGTAATGCTCACTCACGAGCGTTACAAGTTTTGGAGATAAAAGAGGTCAAAAACTGAATTTTAATGATTTTTTGCATTTTTTTACAGATTTTCATTAATTTATAACTCCGCGATAGATAGAAGAATATTTTTTTGTAGAATTCTCTCAGTTTTTCAATAAAAATACTTTTAACGCCATACTTTATGCTTTCCCTTACATATATGCAAATGAAACATAAATAAAAAAAATTCTCTCCCTCTGTCTCTCTCTCTTTTTTGGGATCTTTGAGGGGGGGTCCTGAGGAGGGGTATTGGGGGGGTACCATAGGGGTGAGGAGGGGTGAGGAGGGTTGGGGGCGAGGGGGGCGAGGAGGGGGCTGCGACTAACTCATTTTGAGTCTGTCTGTATAATATAGGGAGATACATATATATGGATACGCATCGTGGCGAATCGTCCCGTTTTAGGCTGTATATATTGTAATACTTTAATAAGTACAGGGGAAAGGGGGGAGAGGATGATTCGATAAGTTTGATATATTAGCGGCAGGAAGGGGTACGAATACGGCATAGTCTGCGAATTACCCTGTATATAACCTAAATTGTTACTAGCCGTGGTTTGAATTGGCATTGTGGTTATCGATTGACTACTACTACTGGACTGGTTAGGATTCCACGACGATAGATTTTTATCAACCATTTCTTTTGCAAGGGTATAACTAGGTAGAGACGAGTTTCCACGAAGACGCCATTGATCATTACGAGTTCGTTCCTCTGCATCAACGTTTTGTAGTTCAGAAACCGAGGAGTAATTCATAGTGTTGAATGGTGGTCGTCACTGGGGGAGCATAATCATGTAGGCCTCGTGGCACTTCGGTTTCTCGCGAAACAGAAGGCCATGTTTCATTTTCTTCATTTATGCTGAATAAGGTGGTATTTGCAACGGAGGTTCGAGGAATTGCTCCCAACGGCGGCCGCGAATTCATTATCTCTCCCTCCAGGACCGTCGAATGCATGAAATTGCTGGCGATAGTTGAAATTGCTGCCGCCGTGCTTGTTGGCGCTTGTGAGGTTGGTGTCTCGTCTCCCTCCGCTTCAGTTTGGACTACGGAAGTTGATCGGTTCAGACTGCGATTGGGGTGATGGAGTAGCAACTCGTCCGGATCCAGAGAATGTCGACCAGGGTGGCTGGAAGGGTCATTATCCACTTCTGGATCCCATTTCGCTGCATTCTTCCCATACAGCCCATTTGTAACACTTTAATAAGTACAGATGAAGAGGGGAGGGGAGGGGAAATTCGGGAGGGATTTAATTTTGGAAAGGCGAGTGAAAAAAATGCGAAAATCCAATGAATTTAAAAGTATACGTTAAAAACTTTATTGAACATTACGTTGAGTGCCACCTGCTAGTGCAGAACTAAAACGAATATACCGAACTCCGCGGAGCTCGACACACAAATACTGTAGCACTTCACCGCACTTACGATTTACCAAAAACTTCGAAGAATACTAAACGCACGCCGCTTAACACTGGTTGACTAGTTGTAGACGGTGCAACAACATGTAGAAATGCAGGAAAATCCAACTGCTATACTACTCAAACTCATATTTTATTCAGTATGACGATCAACTATGATTCAAAAGCTCTCTATTCGATTCGAGACGAAGAACTAGAGTGAGTGAGCGCTTTTCTCCTTTCTACGCAGTCACTCTCAATCGTGCGGTGACAGCGCGCCCTAGGCGCCCCCTCTTACTCCCTTGTCCCGTGTCGGCTCTCTCTCTCTCTCTCTACATGCACAGTACTATTGACGCCGTATCGACCGGTGCTCTGCTGCGCACGCGGTTTTCTATTGCTATGTATGAAGTATGGTGTTAGACGATCTGCTGACGGTGCTCTATTGCTGGGGAAGCTGGTCGCTGCTGATTCAGGTGCCCGCTTCGACGGCGATGCTGAACTTCCTCCAGGGCAACTGCTAGATGCGCGCCGGCTGCGAGGTTATGTTGACCCATGTAAACAGGTGAGATCAGTGCAGTTGTTACTTTTCTTTGCTTACATGCTCTTCATGTATTTTTTCTGCTTTTCAGATACAAGTAGATTGCCAGAGGTTCAACGAGGGAAAGTCATCTCACTGTGAGCAGCTATCACCTGGATATTGTTTCAGCGGCTTCCCCGAATAACTCAGTGAAGGAGAATCGAAGGGGACTATATCTCTGAGGCCTCTCTCACCAGTTGGCTTCTTGAGATGGCTGACTCGCTTCTGTTAATATGGTTGTTGGAATCTATGCTAAAATATTATCTAAAGTAAGGTTATGAAAACTCCAAAACAAAGTATAATGGGTACGGCATCGCCCTGCTGGATTGAGACGTCACGTTACGTTCCTTACTCGCCAAGCAGAGCGCAGCTGCGCCCTTATATACTATTGGTAGTGTATATACATCGACCAATGTGTACATTAAAAATCAGCGTTTCAGCAATTAGCTTTTGTATTTGATTATTTTTTTTCAATATCCAAAAATTACCTAATTCAACTCGACGGCATCCCAATTTTCCACGAAATAAAGTCAACGCTCGCCAACAACCGCTATCGCTCAGCATCAACTTATTTTCTTCAACATATTCACTGACGCGCGGCAACCTAAAACAACATTAATCGTAGCCGGCTGCGAAAACGGATCTCCCATCGTCCATATATCCAGTATAAATTCACGTATACACACATACACGTATACGTGTGCGAAAACTCACTCGATTACACGACGCTCGCCTCGTCCAGAAAGTCCCTCGATTTGTTTGCGTCGCGACGTACGAAGACAGCTCGCGCCGGTATACAACGGATTTTCTTTACTTGTTCACTTGTGTGTATATATATAGGAACGACAATGGCACGACATTCGTCTCGAAACTTTTGTTTTATATATATACACACAGGGTGTAGTGGATGTTGCTTTACTCTTTTTCTCAGCCACTACTGTCGCGACGATGGCTTTGCGGGAGATATGCTAGACGGACTGGCGGAGTGGAAAAGCGAGCGGAATTGATAGATTAGGTGGGGAGTCGTGCGGTATTTGGTGGCAGTGCGGGAATTAGTGGATGGTTAAGGTATGAGATTAAATTTTTATAAACAGGTTAATGTTAATATAGTTATATAGTTATATTAATTATTTAGACAATTATATTTTACATTTAAAATGATAAAAAAATTTTTGTTAATACAACATTTTATTGTTATTGATAGAAAGTAAGATACATCAAAATAAATATAGGAACACAGTATATAGTATAGAAATTTCAATTTCATCAATTGAATTATCACTCATAGAAATACATTATAAAATTGCAAAATTATTATACCTCTGTTCCTATGCTTTTATTGCAGCACATTACACTATGGAACTTTAATTTTGTTACACTTAAATTTCTTCACTTTGTAAACTCCCAACGAACCCACATCTAAATTACGTTCTCATCCTAAACCATCAGCTCATACCACCTCTCCTTAAAAACACATTCGCCCACACGACGGCCAGCTTACGAAAATATCCCTTCGAAATTACGCACGCGTTCTCTATTCCCATCACCTCGCGTTTCGTATTTTCCTTTCGCGATCGCTGCACGTGCGATTTCTCACGCACTACTCGCTTATCGGTGCACTTATAGGTATATGTAGGCTTGGAAACAGACAAAGATAGCGCACGCATTTTAATCGAGTTGAGCGATTAGATGGAGTAAATATGTGTAGGAATGTACTTTAATAGTACATGTTAAACGTAGCTGCGCTTAAGAGACCGTGACCACCGAATGGCTTTGCTTAATTAATTGCGGGATTTAATTTTTTCGTAACACGCTAGTGATACATATACGTGTAACGGTTAGGTTAATAACGTACGGTTTGTTAAGTTGTATGTTCTTGGGTAACATCTAAATGCATGTAAGCTATTTATATAATATGCGTTCCATTAGCGAGTAACGCGGTCGTTCGTAAATTATATGGTGTAATGCGATCGATTTATTTTAATGTAGTACATGAAAGGTTGAAATTACCCCGCGTAACTAGTTTGAGTGCATAATGCATAGTTATTTGAATCTTCAAATATCTAAATCATTTTTTTCATTTTTTTACGATAAGCGTTAAACCTTTATTCGCAGTCAACTAACTTCAATAATACTTTCGTTTCTCTTATTTACTTTCTTCAAATTCTTTATCATTAATCACATAGAGAATCAAAGACAATTAATACAGAAAGATAACAACCCCGAGTGATCATTACTCAAAAATATATGTATGCTTCATCAAATTTGTGTGACATTTATTAAACTTATATATCATATGTTGTGTGAAAATTGCCAGAAGTTATTTATATTTGTTTTCGAGAAAATAGTTATTATCGAAATAAAATAGGTTTTTGTTTGTACTTGACAACAGGAGTAGTAATCAACTGATATTAGTGGATAAATATTAACCTTTATTAATTAAATTAAGAGTAAAAGATTTTAACACCTGTTAAATATAGACATATTAAAATTATTTTCAATGTACATATACAAACTTTATCATCCTTTTATTCATTACTGAATTGAAGGATCGAAGTAAATAGCAAGATGTATGATATGCGGATTTTATTGTGAAATGTCGATATGCCTATGAATTAAGAAGAAAATTAAAAATAAACATTTATATGTGTTGAAACTAATTTTGTTCTTTGGAACGAGTAATTTCACATATGTTAGAACTTACCACTATTTACGATCTATACTTGATTTTCTCATAGCAATTAATTACATAACATTATTTATTAGATAAGTTTAATACTTATACTTTTATAAACTTATTATGTTTATTTTAGTGTTAAAATTAAAATTCAAAATAAGTATCACTTTCAATTAAAATTAAATAACCTTTTTCTCACTTCATTGATTTACAAAGATTATTAATATCAATTTCAATAAATTTTTCTTCCCCTAATATTTACTTCTTTCAAACCCTCTGTACAATCATTCGCTCAAACCTAAATACGAGGTAAATTCGGCTACAACCGAAAATCATATCTCAAAAACATTCACCATTGAACTCTACGCTAGATATCACACGCGCGTGCCTTCATTTCGTCATCCAAATATTTGCAGAGACCCAAAGATGCTTGCACGCGGAACTTCCATTCCCTCCCAATACTGTACCTTTTAAAGTCATTAGCGTAACTGCCGTGCGCGCGCGCGCGGCGTAATCTTTTTCACCTTATTTTTGCACCTATTCTTGCGTTTGGCTAAGGAATTTCTTCACTTTTATTTTAGCCGCCTTGCTGCCGTTAAAAATATACGCTCCAGCTTTTGGGAGGAAAATCGTTTGAGTTCTTTGTCCTGACTGTTGTTGTTGTTTCTCAGGATTTCGTTGGAGATTATTGCAGCGACAATTTTTGCAATAGAGGTTATTTTTTGAGCGAGGTTAACGTGGGTGCTTGTGAAATTTTTTATATACGAAAAAAATATTAGATTTCGCTGGAAGAATATGTAGTGCAAGTTGGTAACGATATTACCTACGTATGCAGATTTTGTTGTTTTATATGCTAAATGGAAATAAATCACCGTGGCAAGTATTATTATTATTACGTGCATGCTGTTATTTGATCATCGATCACGTGACAATGTGTCCATTACAAGTCTTAATTATCAAAAATTATACTTCGTTAATTTATTAAACAGCTCTAAAAGAGATTAATAATTTTGTTATTCAACAATTATGAGACGTTAGGTATAATCTTCATTTACCCTGAAATTGCTTTCACCCGAGCAGTAAGTAGTGTCACTGCCTTTATTTTTCGTCAAAACAATTTTACGGCTTTTAAAGCTAAAATGCCAGACAAAAGAAAACGAACTTACTTTCATTACCGCGGTAATGAAAAAAGCTCGCAACATAGCGATTTAAATTTAAATACGCTTTACTTACGTTCATGGAACAGACATAAACGGGAAATTACTTAACGATTCTACTTGCTACTTGACAAAATTAAAGCTGCAAAAAACTCTTCTCTTAACGTAAAGATAAAAAAAACATCCTGTTAAATGCATTGCGTTAAGCGGTTGTCAAAAATTCCTTTCTATACATTACGAATTCCACTTTTTTTATGTTGATAGCAAAAAAATATTCGCACTGCGCATAAAAAATTATCATAAACAATGTAGGTCTCGGTGCGCCTGAAATTTACCACCAGTGAGAAACTTAAACACTCGCCTGGCGCATACAGACAATTTGAAAAAATCCATAATGGGGGTTGTGTTCAAACAAACATAGAAGGCAAAGTCGATGGCCTGAATTTACGCGCAGCGGTGCAGTGAACTCAAAAAAAAGAAATATACTTGGCGTTGTTTCCTCGTGACTGATAAGGCGGTGAAACTTAACTCTATATTGTATATATGTGATGCGATTTACGTACCCACACGTATCAGGACCATATATTTCATTTTCACATCCATTTAAGGTGTTATGACCCATAAGTGTCGTATCCTGGAAGAAGTTTTTTTTTCTCCACACTCACTTTCACGCGTCGTGGAGATAAGTCGGTTATGGTGTGTGAACGTCGATTTCTCGATGAATGAGTGATGGCGCGTGATTCGGTAATGTGTCGGTTCAGATTTCGCCAGATTTAGAACAGTTTATATAGGTTTTCACATTTTTTCTTAAGTAATATAGTAATGTAACGAAAGGATATAAATATACGGTAACAGGTCTTTTAATAAATGTATACAACTAATAAAACTTGAACAACAACTTCATTAACAGATACACGAATATCACAGTGTTAAAAAACAAAATCGTCGACACAACGTAATCGGCCATCCCCATCGTGTCTGAATCCTTTGTACCTTCAATCTCTACTTTCTTTCCATCCTTACCCCTATAAAAACCGCCCGTACGAAAGTAAAAGAAAAAAGGCACCTGCGCAACTTCTTTACTCTCGCGACTGAACCTTCCTCGAACCCTCGCGGGGGCGCACTACACCTGCGCTCAGCATTTAGGCCTGCCTACCTACCTGCTACGCTCGCTCGCTAGGTCAGGAGAGAGAGAGCGAGAGAGAGAGAGAGAGAGAGAGAGAGAAAAGGAGCGGAGGGGCAATGCACCTTTGCTACCTCAACGGCGGCATGTCGTGCTGCCACCACTGCTGCTACTGCTGCTGCCTCCCGGTGTAATTATCAGTTCCGCGCTGAGCGCGGGCGGCCGGTCGATCGGCCGCTTTCAAAATGTCAGACCGAGAGCGAGATTTAGCAGGGGCTTGCTCGTCGTCGTATGTATATGTATGTTCGTATGTAAACGAGAATGAGGACGGGCTGTGTTGAGAAGAGGACGAAGTGAAGGCGGTTACAGTGGGTGAGTGAGAAAGCGACTTTTTCTTTATATGTAGAGAGACAAGTTTTTGCGCGAGATATGCAAGGCTTGGTATATGGTGAATGTATTTTTAATTTTAGATTTTGTTTGAGAGTGAAAATAGAGAATGGAATGGGTAGGGGGGAGATTAATTACGGGGTTATCTGGTTTAGGTCATCTTTGGGTGGAGGAAGATAGAGGTTGTGGAAGGAATCGGTGAGAAATAATTATACTGAATTAATTAGAGTATATATATTTTATGTGAATAAGGTGGATGTTTAATATGTAGAATAATTGAAAGACGTGGTTATATAAATATGTAAATTGTAAATACATAACCACGAAATTCCGAATAATATATTTTCTTATTAACACTGTCGAAGTTTTATTGTCAGTAAACATGGAAACCATATGTATAACAGAATGATTCTTTCATTTTTTTCTATTTATTAGTAAAAATCAGTAATTATTTTTAAAATCACTACTAAAATAAACAAAGAAAAAACAAAATGCAAAATGCCAACACATCAATGTACGGCAACTATATATTTTTTTTCTCCTTCGACGACAGAGCATTGAACGTCCTCGGCCGAACGTAAGAGGATCGAGCGGGTTGCATAATAAAAATCCGAACGGTAATAAATTCCCATATTGGTATATATACACTCACACATACATACGCACACACGTGCGCATATACATCAACGAGGGAATGCAGGTGCGGGAAGCGATAACCCGCTGGGGATGTATTAGTTATTGGAATCGACTTTGCGTCGGCGCACGAGGGGATCGAGACTTGATGAATGTCTTGTTCTCGTGGAAATTGCAATCTGAAAACTCCAAGCTCACGCTCGCGTAAAGGTTACGGACTCGGAAGGGGTTGAAATTTTAACCATGTTTTACAATAATCTGCTTATACGAATGAATAAATAGAAAATATTCGAAAATAAATTAGCTAATATAGAAAAGATTTTCAAAAATAACAAAAGTCAGGTGATATCTCTATTATAGTAAAAATACCTAAGAATTCGATATAAAGAAACAACATGATCCTCTATTCACAGTACGAGAACTTGAGCGTTCCCTCGAAAACCGGGTAAACAAAAACGTTTCAAAAGCTCACAACTTTTTAATTACCCGAGCAGAAAACAATCGCGCCCTCGCAACGTTGCTTCCTTATCTCACGCCAACTCGTAAAACGCGTGGAGTACAGAGGGCGAAAGAGTAACGTTTAAGCGGGCGCTCAAACAGAAATTATACGCGACGTGCCTCTCGCAATTCATTAGCTTCGGCAAACACAGAAAACGAGACAGAGAGAAAAAACGTATAGAAGTAAAGTTCAGTAGTTCGCATGATGGAAAGCTTCTTACGGTAATAAGAGTCATTGCGGCAACCTAAAATCCTCCACTCTGCTTCTCTCCCAGGAGGGAAACCTCGCGACATTAATCCTAGACACTATAGCAAACGAGTGAGCGAACGTCTTCTTCCAACGCTCGCGAAGATTTACGTTCCGTGAGTGTGTCGTCGTCGACGGTTTTTTCTTCTTTTCCTTTCCACTCTTTCTTTCTTTCTTTCTCTCTGTCCTGGGGGTCTTGTAGATCGGAGTTCAAGTGGAGTCGAGAGTGGAGTGTCGTGAGAGTTCGAGGAGGGCAGTTACGTTTTTAATGGAGAAATTGTAATTGAGGTTTTTTATGAGTCGAGGGTAGGTGGATTTTTATAGCTTGAGGATTGATTGTGCAAATGTAGGTGTATACCTGCGAGTGTTGTGAATACCTTTGATGGGAGAACACTTATTAGCGTTATATGTTTGTTTTTCTACAAGTACAAAGACCAAGAGCGTCAAAACAAGTTCGACGATAAATATAGCAAGAATATATACTTTGAGCAGTTGACTTGTTTTTAATCCCTTTTTCTTTTTTTCTTTAAGCTTACTTACTATTAGCCATTAGACGATATATACCTTTTACTCAACTGTTATTCTTTCTTCTAAAAACTTTGAGAAGAAACTTATATCAAAAAGGTGTGCATCATTTTTCCTACTAGGCCTAAGAACGACGTTAACCCTATGTAAAACAAACATACAAATGTCTCCTAAAAGAGCCAAAAATCCAGAGAAAAAATTTTAAACCACTTCATCGCAGCTTATCCCTTTCCACTTTTCCTAAAAACAAAGAAAAGGCACGAAAGAACTTTAAGAAAAAGGCCAAAGAATCAGAAAAAAAGAAAGAAGAAGAACTCAAGCGAGAGGATGAAGAACGAGGATGGCAATAAAAGAATACGGAACGCGCGTTCGCGTGCGGGAGGGTGGAGGGGCGCCGAGGCGAAAGGAGGTAAAACGGAAGGAAAATAGAGAGCGCAGAAGAGAAAGATATAGAAGGGGGAGCAAAACATTTCTGAACGCTTGCCTGCTATGTATATATATACTCGTGCCTGATGCATAAACCGTCACGCCACCCGACGCCCGTGCACACGGCATTACGTAATTCCGCGACTTTATTTCTGCGCTTACGGCTCATGTATTTCGCTCTGGCCATTGATTCGCAAGTGTGCCGCGTATACCTTCAGACGTCTTCATCGGTTCTATGTGGGAACGATAGACGAGTGGAGATGCAGGTTGACGTTTTTTTATGTATAATGAATGGATGTGTGCCAAGTTGAACTGGAATTATCTTTAATTTAAATGTCGAGTGATTTACACACACACACACACATACATATGGGCAGTTCTCAGGTGAATCGAGAGGTCAAAATTTTTTTTTCTTTTAAAATCACCTAAATCGCTTCG
>JAWWEQ010051429.1:0-10184 GCA_035583055.1 Torymus tubicola | reverse complement strand
TATTTTCCCATTCAATGGTGTTGCCAACCTAAATTTCGAGAAAAAAAAATCGCGTTTGAGTTGGCTCCTTTTTGAACTGGACGCCGAGTTGGCTCCTTTTGAACGACGACGCCGAGTTGACTCCTTTTTGAAGACGATGCCGAATTGACTTCTTTTTAATCCAGAGCGACGATATGGAGATCATATTAAAGCTTACAGTTTAGCTTATCCGATTATTTGTGAAACGTTGATATCTGAAAACCATGATATTGCGAATTTTCCATTGATATCTCAATTAGTATTGAATAACCACATTGAGGATAGTAATGAATTACGTCGTTACTTAGCAGATATGGGTAATAGACAATATAATATGTTAAACTGTGATCAAAAAGAAATTGTTGATACAATTTTAAAAATATCAAATGTTATTGATTGTAATAGCTCGAGGTGTTTTTATATCGATGGTACTGGTGGTTCTGAGAAAACGTTTGTATTACAATATTGTATAATTTATTAAAAAGTCAAAGTAAGAATGTTTGTTGTATGGTTTTTACTGGAATTACTGCAAAGTTATTATCTAAAGGAATGACGGTTCATAAAGTATCAGGTTTGCCTGTGCCCTTATTATCCGATTCTTCATCTAATATTACTGTACAATCAAAGGAAGCGCAATTTTTGAGTCAAACAGATGTGTTTATTTGGGATGAGGCACCAATGGCTTCAAGTTACAAATTGGAAATCATCGATAGTATATTGCAAGATAGCATGAGTAATGATTTATTGTTTGGTGGTAAAATTGTCATTTTAGGTGGAGATTTCAGACAGTTATTACCTATATTATCAGAAAACATTCGAAGTGAAGTAATAAACTTATCTATCAAAAGTAGCATTTTGTGGAATTTGTTTTATAAATTTAAGTTAACTTGCAATATGAGAGCTATAGATGAAGATATTACTTTTTCAAAATTTGTTTTGGATGTGCGAAACGGTGATTTAAATGACAATAATGATAATATTCATATTCCTGAACAGTGTATAACTAGATTCTAACTTTATTAATTCTATGTATGGATATTTGCTAAGAAATCACCTTTATGATGAAATGAGTTCATAAGTTATACTAGCTGCAAGAAATATAGATGTAAATTAAATTAATAAAACTGAGGTATCGTTATTAGATAGTTATCATGAGCGTGTATTTACAAGTGTTGATTCAGCTGATCATTGTGATGATAATGGTTTGATGGCTAAAGCAATTTTACTAGTGAGTATCTTAATTCATTGAATCCACAAATCTTATCACCTCGCGAAGTGCATTTACGAGTCAGTTCTATTATTATGCTGATCAGAAATATTAGTATACATGAAGGATCATATACCGGAACACGATTAAGAATTTTAGATTTAAATAATAATTTATTGAAATGTAAAATTTTAGCTGGAGATAACGAGGGTCAAGTTGTTTTTTGAAATCGCAATTCTGACGATGAGTATCCTTTTACTTTCAAAAGAAGACAGTTTCCAACAAAATTGGCATTTGCAATGACTATCAATGAATCTCAGGGTTAAACATTTTGAAATGTGCTAATTGATTTGCAAAAATATGTTTTCAGTCACGGACTTATATGTTGCAATTTCACGTGTTCGTTCTTGGAGTGGATTAAAATTATATTTAGGTTCGAATCGAGTTAATAATAAAGTAAAAAATTACGTTTTTAAAGAAATTTTATAAAAAATAGTACATTTAAAGTTTTTATGAATATTGTTAAATCTTTATCATTTTATTATTATTAATATACAATTCAAATAAATAAAATATTTACTTATGTTTAATTTACGCAATATACACGTAACATCGTTTGAAATTCGATTACTTGAAATTATATAGTATAGATATAAATATATAAATAGAATATGGTTTAATATAATTAGAAACGATTCAAGTAAGTAAACTACTTTTATACGTTGTATATCCACAATTACATATATTAAATATATTTTCACAAATTTGTATGAAGTTTAATGATTTTTTATTATAGAATTTAGATTAGATTTTAAGTTACTTTATGTGTTTAGAAATAAGAAAATATAATTGTAATTGTTTCAAAATAAATTATAATTCTTTTATTATTTTAAAGTAAAATATAATTTTTAACGTTATTTCTGTCCAAACAATATTTTCTCAAATTATTGAAATAATTGTTTAATATTTACAACGGTTTATACATATTATATATATTTTTAGTTCTCCTTAATCTCGGCTTTTTTCAATTTATGTATTATGATATTCCTATTATTCTATTAATGATCATTTTTAATTTCTATACTTTAAATTTCCAGTTATTCTATTAATAGCCCTCTCAATTCTTGCACTAATAAATCAATCATTAATATGAAACATTGGGATAGATAATCAAATTAAAACAATTTTAAAGCGAATACAGTAATAGTAGAGGTGCACGTATTTATAATACTGTTGTTAATTATATGATTGATAATTTATAAAATAGTAGATGCACCATTGAGATTGATGTTTATAATATACATATTATAAACGAAAATATGATGGGCTAAAAATAACGAATTTTTAACACTGTGTGCACAAAGCACTGCTTCTCGTGCTTCTTTTTGGTGCGCAAAGCAATAGATTTACACGCTCCATCTGAGTATATATAGACATATTGCTTTACGCACTAAAAGCAAGCGCGAGAGGCGGTGTTCTGCGCACGCTGTGTCAAAAAATAGTATACGCAACACGTGCGCAAGGTGATCCACACACTCGTCTTATTTGTCAAACTCGATTCGTGCGTGATTCAGATGCTTTACGCACTTGTTGCGTAATATACTATTTTGAGATATTTCTTTGTTCTTGCATTTTAAAAATTTTTCATCGATCTTTCACATTTAAGAACCACTAGTTAAATCTAATATTAGAGGAGTATTTAGATACATAAAAAATTCGCTCAGATAATCATGTAACTTGATTACATACGAACATACAGACATACATACATTGTGAAAAATGCTTAAAATGGACTCTGGATTTTAGTTATAATAGTGTAAACAAATTTCGCTCTGGCGAAATTGTAATGCTCTCCCCGGCAGTGGCGTACCTAAAAATTCCATAACTTTTTTTTCTTTAGTTATCGCATAATATAAACTCATATTACATAATTGAAACAGAAAAAAAATAAAAATTTTATAAGGATTAAGAGTAAAAATTACGTACCTTGTTCTCCTGGTTCTTGAATTTCTGTCTGTTCCTGCAAAAAAAATATAAATTTTAATTTATGACCAACTTATCAAAAAAATTGGCAGCTCATAAAATCCATTTAAATGTAATGGAAACAGCAGACATGATTTAGTGGGTAATGGCGCCAATTACAAAAAAGGAAAAACAATCCACGAAATATTTTCTTATTTTTTTTTTTAATTTAGGTTCTTGCCAATTCTTGTCATCATCGAATGACAAAATCAAACTCTACGATCAGGATTATCTTCGTTAAATTCTTAAACTAACTTTATTTTATAAGAATGGAATTTTAATAATTTTAAAATTTTGTGAACTGATGATCGAGGAAATGCATGTTGTTCACTTATTTTGAGAATAGTTAAGTGTGGGTTTTCAATAAACGCTTGTGCGACGAATAGTTTTACTAATTGTAGATTTAGTAATAAATATTTGACCTTCCTGATTTCGAAATGTTTGATCAAATAACTCTTGAACTTGATTATAAGTTCTCTGACGATCGCCCCAACCTCTCATCATCACAAGAGATATTTTCTCCCGTTCAAAAATTCGAATATAAGCCATTATTTTCAAACAAAAACTATGGTGTACAAAAAATATTAATAGAGAAATCAAATATACACAGTTTCTTATCTAGAAATGAAGTTTTAAAATGCGGTATAGGTTGTCACGGAGAGGTTTTTAGTTACCATGCGCGTTAGCTTACCTTATCCTTGAAAACAGCGACCAGGTGAAGTTGCAGACGCTCTACGTCATGCAATTGCATACTTAATTTGGTTATCTTCCATGCAACACGCGAGCTTGAGACTCGCGCTTTATTTCTCACCAGTGACGTGGATGCACCGTTAGTCACTGGTTTTGTGTTCCGGCTACTCAGTTCTACACGAAATTACTGATGGTTATGTCGAATTGCCGTTCGATGTAGCCGGTATAAAGCGCGATATCCGTGTAGCAATCATCCCGGATGACAACATGGATTGCTATCTAGGAGCTGATTTCGTTGGAATGACAGAAGCGCTACAAGTGTCGTCCATTGGCTTAGAGGATGTCTCTGAAGGCCAGCGCGCGCAAATGTTGGGTCGGGTAGGCCAGATTGGGTGAGGAAAATGCGCTCCTCAGATGCACGTCGTCGATTAAATACCGCATCGACGCAGCGTAGCACACGAACAGTTAAGCAGCGCTACTACCCAGTATCCAAGAAGTTGGAGGCAGAAATGCACCGACAGGTGCGGGATATGCTTGAGGCTGACATCATCGATCCCTCCAAACGCACATGGTTGAGCGCGGTAGTGATGATACGCATAAGCAATGAAGAAGTATCGGTTCTGCATCGATTTCCGCAAGTTAAATGTGGTATCGAAGGTAGACGCGTTCCCACTACCCTATATGGATAATATTTTGCGCAAGTTTAAGTGCGCGAAATACACATCGACGCTCGACCTTAACTCTGCTTACCACCAAAGTCAACTCTTCCTGGAGTGACGGCGGCTGACATCCTTCACCGTGCCGGAACTAGGGCTCTTCCAGTTCACGTTTCAGCAGCTCGTAGACAATGTGATTGGTTCTTGGCAAGTAGTGGCAGGAGGCGATACTGGGCCACTCGTGCAGAGCAAGAGCGGCTATGAATACATCCTCGTCTTTCAGGACCTCTTCACTCGATGGACAGAGTACGTTCCCATCAGAAAGGCCAACGCTAAGAATCTGAGAGCACAAAACCAGTGATGGATGAAAAATCTGCTAGACCGCCTCCTATAATTGTTCGCCTCGTGTCGGCCGAAATAACAAGGCGAATTATGAGTGAGAAATCGTCCTTCACGCGTTTTAGTACATCTGACCTCAACATTTCTCCGTTGAACGAGGAATTCGCAAAGCATCTGTTCCATACAAATATATTTATTAATGAGACATTGAGCTCAAGTGCATATAGTAAGTTTAGAAGCTTAGAACAGCTAGCAAAAAATCTTGGTTTTAAATACGTATGGCACAGGGGTGGTAAATTTCCCGTACGTCTAAAGGCGGGCTCAGAAGCGCACTATGTAAAATCGGCGTTCGATTTGAACACGATTCTAAGAACATACGGCGACAACAATTCTGGCGAACTTTGCCGTGCGGATGGTACCAATGCGAGTAGATGATTAGACTGTAAAAGCTCTGAAAAACGAGTACGAAGCAGCATTACAGGGGGTTTTATCAACGTGACTTCGCTAATAAAACACATCGACTCGATCCGTCAATTTCTTCGCGAGCGTCCCGTTTTCCGTCTGTTCGCGATAGCTGAGTCACGCCTAAGCCCCAAGATTGAGAGCAGGTTGGTAAAAATAGAGGATTTTTCGCTGCTTAGATAAGATTGAAAGTGTGATGGGCACGGAGTGGATTATTCGTCCCTAACTCATTGAAGGATGAAATTCTCGCAAATTCTTGTACGTCAATAAGTAAAGGCAGACCAGGAGTACCTGAGTATCTCCTATGTAGCGTGCAAGAAAGACGCGCGGCTCCTATATTTCTTGTTATTATATATAGACCGCCTCATATCCCCTGGCTACTAGAGACAGACTTGATTGAGAAGCTGAGCGTATACACTGACAAATTTAGCCATAAAATCATCATGGGCCATTTCAACGCAAATCTGCTTTCAACAGAGAATGATGCGATTTTTCTTAGAATGCTTGCGAACGACTCATCTCTAAAAATAGTAGAGCATGGTGCCACTCACTATAAGCCAAATCTTGAATCTCACACGTGGATAGACGTGATCCTAGTGGACGAAAATGACAAGATACTGAGTGCTGACAACCAAGTTGCGACTTTTTCTAGCCATCACAACATAATAGACGTAGAAATCAGTAGTCTCCGACAACAATATCACCAATTTTACTCCCATGTAGAGTATCTTAGGATGCAAGCACGCTCAGAATATTTGGAAGGCAGAATATATGAGGCAATACAATGCAAAAAGAATATTTGGAAGGAGCTTCAAACTCTTAAACTACTGCCTGTAACGAAAGATGATCTACATGGTTTCACTCCGGATGAACTTAACTCTCACTTTGCGTCTGTGTCGGTCTCTCAGGACGAAAGCCAGGATAAGATGGAGAATAATGTAAGCAGCCGTAATGTAATGTAATGCAGCCGCCGAGGGCCGATTCGTCTTTAAAGAAGTCACTCTTGCTGATGTGGTTCTTGCAGTATCCCATTTCTCTTCTCAGGCAGTTGGAGAGGACGGCATTATTATTATTATTATTAATTTATTCTTGTTCATTGCCAGAGAAATACATAAGTTTCTTCACAAAAATTGCTAGTATAATACAACTTACAAACATAAAGCATAATGTACAAATTAATCAATATCACAGCGTATAATACAAATATATCACAGTCAAGTATAAATAAAAGTCATCAAGTCAACAAGCCATGCTCACAAAAAACGTTAAAAAATACATTTCTTATCACTAATCGAATGCTTAATATAATAATAAAATGAACACAGTTATATTTACATATGGATAATTTCATGTCAACTGAGCAAGGTGAAAATTTTATAATTACTCAAAATTCGTAGACACTTAGTTTTTTATGAAAAAAACTTGTTCCTAAATTTTTAGAGCAATATTTCAGTAATTACAAAAGTTATTGCATGTCAAAAATTGTTATTTTTTGCAATTTTTGGTGAAAACTCAAGTTTTGCCATTTTTTTACTCAAAATCCTGAAACTTTTTGTATAGAACATTGATTAGGAAAAAGTTTTCATTTTACTTCTAGAATGCAGTCATATTTTTTTATGACCCTTTTCGAAAGCCTCTGATTAGCTTTTCAGTGTACCTTGATGAAAAAATAACAGTGCAACGTATGAATAATTTTTGTTCGACAAATTTTTTTCTGATTCTGTATTGTAAGTCTTCAACATAAGCCCTGAACCAAGATGGGAAACGTCTTCAGAAAAAAGCTATAAATTTTTAACAGATGTAAAAATAGTAAAAAAACCCTCTTTTCGACATGACTAGCAAAGTCAAGTTTACTTATTACTGACTTTCATGTGTTTATTCCACAGAATTTGGTTTTGTTGCTGCTTCTTTAATAGAGTATGATTATATTTTACACTACAGCTGTAAAATATAATCATAAAAACTATTCATTGCATTAATAATATCAAACTATTGCAGGTAGCACGTATAACACATTGCAAGAACTTGTTTCTCGACAAATTCATTCTCTATACTACTTATAAATGTATAATTGTTTTTTAGACAGTATCTAAAGTATCGATTTAACTAATTAAAAGTATAAAAAGCATAAAATTATGTATAAGTAGAATAGTTAAGGTCATGAAGTTACAACAATAACGATTATTACAGTGATTTATTCTTTATTACATAATTTTATGCTTTTTGCACTTTTAAAATGGCAAAACTTGAGTTTTCACCAAAAATTGCAAAAAATAACAATTTTTGACATGCAATAACTTTTGTAATTACTGAAATATTGCTCTAAAAATTTAGGAACATGTTTTTTTCATAAAAAAACTAAGTGTCTACAAATTTTGAGCAATTTTAAAATTTTCACCTTGCTCAGTTGACATGAAATTATCCATACATATATCGCATGGTGCAATTGAGATATGTTGCAGACAAGTAATAGATCAAAGTCTTCCAATAAACATAAGTACTAGTTACAATCCGAAAACAACTTAATTACCACAGACAGGCTCAATTTCGAACAAACGAAATACAATTTAATATAATAAGTCTAAGACATAAAATCAGTCAAAAGCAAGTACAGAATAATATAATATAGAGCTAATAAATAAATAATATATAATAATATATAGCTAATATACTAATATAATATATTAATATAGAGCTGTCTTAAAGCGGTTGATATTAGGGAGATATTTGATGCTCGCCAGCAGAGAATTGCACATTTGCACACCTTGGGCAAGAATGGATTGCTTGTATTTAGTATGCATCTGTTGGATTAAAAGATCTCGAGTGGTCCCCCTAACAGGCCTACTCGATTGGCGTTTTTTAAATATTTCATATAAATATGGGGAGGGGAAAAATCAACGCTTTTACTATGCGATGACGGAGTAATTCCGTAGTGCTTGATCTGAAAAAGCGAAGTGAATGTAAAATTCAATACACCTTATTTCATAGTTGGTCGAAATATGGTTTCCAAAGACTCACTGTTAGAAAACTTCCATATATATAGATATACTGTGTTTACATTTTGAGTTTCCAAATGTACACATTGTATACCTATATATATGGAAGTTTTCTTACAGTGCTGTCATAGCAAAATCTCTCCCAACAATCGGTTCAATACTAATTGCATTAATTAACGCATCACTATCCAGCGATATTTTTCCAGGCTCTTGGAGATAAACTAACTTGGTGCCACTTAAAAAAAATGTTATTCCATCATCGGTCTATCATTTTCGCCCCCTAGCCTTTCTTAGCTTTCTCTCCAAGGTCTTTGAAAAGATCGTAGACACGCAAATTACAGACTATTACGTCTCTGAAAATCTTAGACCCTTTACAGACTGGTTTTAGACAATACAACAGCACTCAGATTGCACTTTTAAAATTGACTAAAGACATCTGCGCAGAGACTGACAGAGACAAAAAACTTCTGACAATATTACTCGTCTTTGACTTTAGCAAGGCTTTTGATACTATATCATCTACTAAACTTCTCCGTAAGCTGACTAAGATTGGTTTTTCAAGAACTGTGCTCCTGTAAATTAAATCCTATATAGTAGATAGAGCGCAAAGGGTGATAACTCGGTCGAATGGCCAATTAGATTGGCTGAACACCAATCTGGAAGTACCACAGGGTTCGGTTTTGGGACCGCTCTTATTCAGCTTATATATTAATGATCTTCCAACCGTTTTCAACTCTCCTCAATTACATAATAGCTCTGATGCCATCAACCACGTTCTCTATACGGATGATTTACAAATTTACATTCATACTACAATGGACGAACTGACTGACATAGGGCCCTTGTGCACTACTGCGCGGGCCGTGGTGTCGTGGACTCAATCGTCTGGGACAACCGAACCTCTGCGAGGAGTAGGCTTAAATTCGTTCAAAGCGAAGAGGGCGCGACTATGGACTGCAATCCCAAGCGATATAAATTCCTACCATCTTTCTGGAAATTTAGGAAGGCTTTACATAACACAATTTTATAAATTTAATAAGACTAATTATGTATGATTGTTTTGTAAGACTGACTATTTTTACCATATTTTATTGTAGGCGAAATTCTAAACTGTATATAAAATTCTATACTTTTTTTTACTTCTTTACAAATAAATATTTATCTTATCTTATCTTATCCACGACTGGGAGACTCTTGTGGCGGAACTGCACAAGGAGCTACCCGCCTTCGACAAGGAACTGCACCGACGCACTAAAAGAGAGTAGCCGGGAGGAGGGCTGCCAAGGCAATCGTTAACAGTTCACCACGCTTGTATGCATCCACCGCGGGGATTTAAATAAAAAAGGGCGTTAGCAGCGCCAATTTTCATCTTCTTCATTATAAATCTGAAGTCCTTCTCTTACGCAACGAACCTTCCCCTTTCAGGAGCACGCGTCAAGTCTGGAGGCGGAGCGAGCAGAGCAGAATATCTAGAGTATATTCTGCGTCTGAGCGGAGGGTGTAACGAAATTATTTTCGCGACTAATAAATTCGTTGTTAGTAGTATAAATTCACCACGATAAATAGCGCGAGGAACCGAGCGCACGTAGTGTGTACGTCGAAACGTAAACACGCCGGGAATTTTCTCCGTAGGACAAGAGAGTATAGTATAGTATAGTAGGCCGAATCCATCTCAAATCAGGTGGTCCGCGTATGCCTATCTCACCGATCATTTTGAGATAAAAGTATTCATGTTCTTCTTCAAAAATTATTTGACACGTATTTTTTTATTTTTTTGTTTTATCAAAATTTCAT